>BLBF01000048.1:13652982-13686058 GCA_015471245.1 Laticauda colubrina | reverse complement strand
CCTTCCTTCCTTCCTTCCTTCCTTCCTTCCTTCCTTCCTTCCTTCCTCCCTCCCTCCCTCCCTCCCTGCCTGCCTGCCTGCCTGCCTCCCTTTTTTCCTTCCTTTCCAGTTCAACCACATTTCTGCTGCACATATTCATCTAGATACAAAGGAGACAAACGATACTTTTCCTTGTGTTCGTAGGAAATGATCCGAAACAAAGCAAGGAACACTCAAAACTGCGCCCTTCTGGAACAGGCCTACGCCATTGTTTCTGCACTCAACAGGCGAGCGGAAAACAACCTTCACATTTCTCTCATTGAGAACTACCCAGGAACTCTGGAAATATTAGGAGAACCTATCCGTCAGGTAAATGAAAGCTAGGCGTCTCATTCACACATCTGCCTGATAAGTTTCTTCCTCTTTCTGCTGAACCCCAAAATATGTTTTTCAATTTGATCCTGGTGATTTGTAGTGGATATGTTCTTTTATCAAATTGTAATCAGCTGCTCAAAGTCACATGACTGTGAGATTAAAAAGCTAGTTTGGTCTAATGGTTAAGGAACCAGGCTAGAAACAAAGGGTACGTGGGTTCTAGTCCCATCTTATGTACAACTTTGGGCCAATCATCAGGAGTTGGCAAGATCTAGTCCCACCCTAGCATGAAAACCTGGTGGGTTACTCTCGGCCAGTCACCAGGAGATAATGGGTTCTAGTCCCACCTTCAGCACGAAGGCCAGCTGGATGACTTTGGGGCAATCACCAGGTGTTGTTGAATTATAGTCCTGCCTTAGGTATGAAAGTTGGTTTAGTAACTTTGGGCCAATCCTTCTCTCTCAGCCCAGCCCACCTCATAGGGTTGTTGTTATGGGGAAAATAGGAGGAGAAGGTGTGTTGCATATGTTCGCCCTGTGAGTTATTTCTTCTTTGCAAAGAAGAAATCAGACTTAAAAATCCTTCCTTTCTTTTCAACAATTCTTGACGATTTGTAACAAATAACTCAAACTCTAATCATGACTGGAGATAAAGTCTGTTGCTCCAAAGGCAGATCCAAAAGCAAAGGGTCAAAATTCTCACTAGATTATAATAGAACTTTCTGATGGTGTGACTTATAAAGCCTGTGGAACTCCCTGCCACATTTTGCTATTTTTTTTTTCAGGGACAGTTCATTGTGTGGGAAGGTGCTCCGGGGGCACGTATGGCTTGGAAAGGACATAAGCGCCATGCCTTCCTCTTCAAGGGTTACCTGCTTGTGTGCAAGCCAAAACGAGACACGAAGATGGATACTTACAGCTATCTGTTCAAGAACATGATGAAGGTTGAATATGCCCTTCCTTAATGGTTGTCTTTCTCTGGCTACTTTTTGGTATCTAACTAAAATGAGGTTAAGCTATCAGAACAATACTGAATTATCCATTGATGTACCTTTAGAGGTTAAAATCTCACAGCAATGCAGCAGGTTGGATCTGGGGTTTAAAGCATTAGGCTAGAAACTGGGAGATTGTGATTTCTAATTACACCTTAGGCATGAAAGTGTGTGGGTGACTTTCGGTGAATTTCCAGAAGAGAGTGAGTTCTACCAATTTAGGCATAAAAGCCAGCTGAATGATTTTTGGTTAGTCCCTCTCTCAGCTCAGCCCATCTGAAAGGGTTGTTGTTGTGAAAATAAGGAGGAACTGTTAGGTACGTTTGCCACCTTGAGATATTTGTAAAAATAATAAAAATGGGAGATGGATGGATGGATGGATGAGCGGGCAGATTGACTTACTGACTGACTGACTACTATATAGGTAGTCCTCAGTTTATGACCACAACTGAGTCCCAAATTTCCATTGCTAATCAAGACAACTGTTAAGTGAGTTTTTCCCCATTTTATAACCTTTCTTGCCACAGTTGTTAAGTGAATCCCTGCTGTTCTTAACTTAATCACACAATTGATAAAGTGAATCTGCAACTGTTAGGAATCCATGCTAGTTGTCCAGCATCTAATTTTGATCATGTGACTAGGGATGCTGCAATGATCACGGGTGAGAAAAATGGCCCTATCCTAAGTCACTTCTTTCACTGCTATTATAATTTTAGACGGTCATTAAACAAGTGGTTGTAAGTCAAGGATTACCTCTATAAGGACGTAACATGTATTGCAAATGCATGCCTGATGTTGGCTGACTTGTAACCTTGGTTTTTGGTTGCTCAGCTATCTCACATTGATGTGAATGACCTGATTGAAGGTGATGACCGGGCATTTGAGATCTGGCATGAACGGGAAGATTCGGTCCGGAAGTATCTCTTCCAGGCACGCACCGTTATCATCAAAAACTCATGGGTGAAAGAAATCTGTAGTATTCAGCAACGGATCAGTCTCCCCGTATGGGGTGAGTAGAACTCAAGACTTCAGTTCTTCAAATTTATTTTTTGCTGCCTTTGCATGCAGTGCTTCTCTCTGAAGACTAGAATCTTATCGTCTCCTAGTGAATATCAAATCCAATTTTTTTTCTGCTTCAGATCCACCTGATTTTGAAGAGGAACTGGCAGACTGTACAGCAGAACTGGGTGAAACAGTCAAGCTAGCATGCCGAGTCACGGGAACCCCAAAACCGGGCATCACCTGGTATAAAGGTAAAAACCAGCCTCAGTTTCTCCCAAATTAAGGTCAGAAAGAAGTGGTAAATTTTTGAGCAGGGAGACTACTGGTAGTCCTCAACTTATAACCCCAACTGAGTCCAAAATTTATGTGGTTGAACGAGGCATTTGTTAAGTGAGTTTTGCTCCATTTTATGACCTCTCTTTGTCAATCACAAGATAATAGGTATAAGTATAAACATAGTTATGAATACATGAAATGGATACATATAAGAAAAATAAAGAAACAGTAGAATAGGGATGATAGGCACATATACACTCCCCCTACAGACCGCTTGGGAAAGGGGTGAGGTCAATAATAGAAAGTCTAATGTTAAAGTTTTTGGGGTTTGGGAAAGAAACCACAGAGTCAGGTAGAGTATTCCAGACATTGACTGTTCTGTTGCTGAAGTCGTATTTCCTGCAATCAAGTTTGATGCAGTTTACCCTGAGTTTGTATCTATTGTGTGCTCTTGTATTGCTGTGGTTGAAGCTGAAGTATTCATTGACAGGTACTGTGTTTCTCATATACTAAGGCTAAGTCTTATTTTTTTTTGAGCCCCGAAAAAATGGCTAGGTTGTCTTTTCAAGGGTGACTTAATTCCCCCCACCCCCGTTGCATCTTCAGGCGGGCGGGCGGGTGGCGACAGCTTGGATGTTGACCTCATTGGGGCACTTCGTATCAGAGTCAACACAGGCAGCACCATATCTGGGTGTGCAACAAAAGTACTTCCTACCGGCAAGCCCCTCCACCATTCCCCCCCATTTCTCATGTTTTAATATAGGCCTTAATTTGGGGGGAGGGGCTTAATTTCATTTCATGCCTATAAAAGATGCTGGGACTTCCTATTGGGGGAGGCCGTATTGTTGGAGAAACAGGGTAGGACATTGAAATGTATGATTTTATATACTATACTTAAATTGCACCGAAGGCAGCTAATTCTAGGTTTTCTAGGTGTAGAATTTCAAGTCTGGTGGCATAAGATACTCTACAATGAGTAGAGTGGAGAACTCTTCTTGTGAAATATTTCTGGAGTTTCTCAACTGTGTTAATATCAGATACGTAATGTGGGTTCCAGACTGATGAGCTGTATTCGAGTATTGGGTTAACAATTGTTAATGCCTTTTTGGCTATGTAGTTACAGTGGGCTCTAGCACTTAGATCATTAGAGATGAGTACTCCAAGAGTTTGGATCATCGACAAGATCTTGACTATTCAGTCTGGATTTTATTTTCTGATTTTTTTTGCCAATATGTAAAGGGCCTGTCACATAGGCCGACGGATGCAAAACGTATGTAAAAAGGACACAGCGGACGAGAAAATGTTCCATCCGTTGTTATCCGCTCTCAAAAGTGCCCCGAATTTGCATAAACAGAATGGACAACAACGGAAAGGAACGGACGGGGGGAGGATGTAGCCAGGATGTAAAGCGGATGCTCCACGGAAGCCTAGCAGATAGAAGCGGATGGAAGCGGATGGCACATCTGCAGGGCTTCCGGGGGAGCACAGCGAAGCGGACGCGTAATGGAAAGAACGGCTGCAGAGTGGATGCCGAGCAGATGAAGCGGATGCAGAGTGGAAGCCTAGCGGATGCCTAGCGGATGCCTAGGGGATGCAAAGCGTTCACTGCGCATGCGGGGAGGATGCATTGCGTTAGCCCTGCGGATATAAAGGGAAGCAGCTCGCAAGCAGGTCACCATTCAGAGGAAAGATCTGCTGCCAGACAAAGCTCCAGCCAGCCAACAACCATGGGGAAAAAGAGGAAGCCTGTGCCATCTGCTGCCAGCCCTGGCAAGAAGGAAAGGGCCACCATTCCACCCCCTGGCCCTGACTCTGCTTCTGCTGGGGCTTCTGCTGCTGGGGCTGACTCTGCTGGTGCTGGAGCTTCTGCTGGCAGTGCTCCTGGTGCTGGGGCTTCTGCTGGTGCTTACTCTGCTGGTGCTGCTCCTGGTCCTGCTGGTGCTTCTGCTGGTGCTTACTCTGCTGGTGCTGCTCCTGGTCCTGCTGGTGCTGCTGGTGCTTACTCTGCTGCTGCTGATCATGGTCCTGCTGGTGCTGTTGGTCCTGCTGGTCCTGCTTTTGCTGCTACTGTTGTTGCTGCTGCTGCTGGTGGTGGTGTGGTGGAGCAGCCCCTACAACCTCGAAGCCCCTCTGATGAGGGCCCAGATGGCCCTGCCAGAGGGAGGAAGAGGCATACGCGAGAACGGGAGAGGACGGAATACTCCATCGAAGAGGAACATAAGGATGAGGTGCTGGAATGGCTGAGGGAGAACGAGTACCTCTGGCGGAAGGGACACAGGCTCTATCAAGACACCAAAAGGAAGCAGGCTGCTTGGAGACAGAAGGCGGAGAGCCTGGGCTACACTTCGGAGGTGCTCCTCGGCTGGTGGAAGCACATGCACACCTGGTACGGGAAGCTGCACCTCAAGAAATCTGGCCAGGCCATGGTCAAGCTGACGGACCAAGAGACCTATGTGATGGCCAAGTGCAGCTTCTTGGAGGGTGAGATCCGCCACCGAGGAGCAGCCCCTCTGACAACCCTCTCTCTCAGGCAGCCCACAGAGAGCCAGTCCTC
Organism: Laticauda colubrina; assembly: GCA_015471245.1. NCBI lineage: Eukaryota > Metazoa > Chordata > Lepidosauria > Squamata > Elapidae > Laticauda > Laticauda colubrina. The sequence continues at coordinate 13,680,881 of BLBF01000048.1, read as the reverse complement.
TTCTGGCCAAGAGTCAGCTCCTGTATCCAGGCAGGTATCTGTGGAGCGCCCCACGACGGAGACCCCCCCGACAGCTGCACTCCCCGTGGCGGAGCGTGTGGAGGACCCCCTGATGCAGTGGGAGTAAGGAGAGGGCACTTCCACCAGAGGCCAACCCACATCCACCCCCAGCTCCACCTCCACAGAAAGCAGGCAGAGAGCCAGACCGGAGGGACAGAGCCACACTGTCCTGCTGAACAGCACACATGTAAGCACCGGCGAAAACTTTAAAAAACATATATATGTGTGTGTGTGTGTGTGTGTGCGCTGTTCAGCTTCCTTCGGGTATTATCCCACGTCATTGTAGTGCTGTTAAAATTTGTCGCAACGTTTCAGCAGAATCTCATCTGCCATCATCAGGCTTCTGTATAGAGCTTGTATGTGGGTCAGGCTATCACAGCCGTTGGTTTTAAATTTGAGGCTAACATATATATGGTTTTTGTTTTTGTTTTAAGTTTTCGCGGGTACTTACATGTGTGCTGTTCAGCTTCCTTCAGGTATTATCCCACCTTATTGTAGTTGTGCTTTTAAAGTTGTAGCAAAGTTTCGGCAGAATCTCATCTGCCATCATCAGGCTTCTGTATTGAGTTCGTCTGTGAGTCAGACTTTTACAGTCTTATTCATATATATATATATATATAGACAGTCCTTGACCATCCATTGAGTGACCATTCAAAGTAACAATGGCACAGAGAAAAGTGATTTATACCCGGTCCTTGCATTTATAACCATCGCAGCATCAAATTGTCAAAATTTGGGCATTTGGCAACCAGCTTGCTTTTTTAATGGCTGCAATGTCCTGGGCTCACACAATGATCATTGGGGACCTTCCCAGCTGACTTCCAGCAAGCAAAGTCAATAGAAGAAGCTGGCTTCTCTTAATGACCATGTCATTCACTTAACAATGGCAGGGATTCCCTGAATATCCATGGCAAAAGAAAGAAATAAAGGTTGTAAAATTGGTCCCAACTCACGTAACGACTACATTCCTTAATGAGGTGCATTCTAGTCATAAATCAAGGATTACCTGTTGTTAAAATAAATAAAGGGAATCCGTTTTACAATCTTATTTAACTCTGAATCCAGCCCTATGTTCACCGAAGGCTGCCTTTTGCTTTGCAGATGGGAAGCCGGTCGAAGTGGATCCTCACCACATCATCATCGAAGATCCTGATGGATCCTGCACATTGATCCTTGATAATCTGACCGGAGTGGATTCAGGGCAATATCTGTGCTATGCATCTAGTCCAGCTGGCAGTGCCAGCACCCTTGGGAAAATTCTCGTCCAAGGTACACTACACAGAGACACATGCACAGGAAACCTTGAAAGTCCAGAGAGAAATACCTAACATCTTTCATTGCTCCACACACTGGTCCTGCTCCCACAAGGCATCAGCTAGCAGGGCTTTTGAGGTGTGATGAGAAAACAAAGGAAGAGGTGGTTGTTACACAACACAACAAAATGCATCACATGAGAGTCCCTACAAAGCAACTGTGCAAAGGAAGGAAAGATAATAAATCCACTTTTAAAATGGGACCAAAAAAAGAGAGAGAATTGTGTTCTCTCTAATGTTTGGTGGAGGAGGTATTGATATAATGAAGGCAAATTTGGTCTAGTGATGAAGGTACCAGGCTAGAAACGGGGAGATTGTGAATTCTAGTCCCATCTCAGACAGGAGAGTTGGCTGGCTGTCTTTGGGCCAGTCACCAGGAAACTGGGAGTTCTAGTCCAGCATTGTCACCAAAGCCAGCTGGGTGACTTTGGTCCATTTGCTTTCTGTCTCAGAAACAATGTTGCTGTTGTGGAGAAAATAGGAGGAGGAAGGTATATTGGACATGTTCTCTGCCTTGAGTTATTTGTAAAAACAATAAAGGTGGAATGTAAACAAACATAAACAAACAAACAAATGTCTCTTGGATGCACCATGTTTCTGGATGCAATGTGGGTTTAGAAGAGTATTTAACTTACTCCTCTCTCTTTTCACAAAGCTTACAACTTCCTCATGGTATATTTTAATTTCCAGTGCCTCCTCGGTTTGTGAACAAGATGAAACACACCTATTATGCCAGTGGCGAAGATGCACAGTTTACTTGCACCATTGAAGGAGCCCCATACCCCCAAATCAGGTAAGGGAAAAATCAAGCCTTTGCTCCACAGCATTTTTGAATAGGACTTTCTAGCCTACAAAGGCTTATTTTACAGGAAGTCCTCTACTTACAATCACAATTGGGACTGGAATTTTTGTGGCTAGACCAGATGGTTGTTAAACAAATTGTCCCTGATTTTATGACTTTTTTCTCCAGGTTGTTAAAAGAATCATTACAGTTGCTAAATGAACCACACTGCTGTTAAGTGAATCTGACTTCCTCCATTTAATTGCTTGTTAGAAATTGGAAGGTCACAAATGGTGAACATGTGATCTCCAGGCCCTGCAACTGTCATAATCAGCCTGCTAGTTGCCAAAAGCCTGGATTTTTATCATGTAACCATGGGAACATTACAATGTTCATAAGGGTGAGGATCAGTCATAAGTTACCTTTTTCAGTGCTGTTGCAACTTTGAAGGGTGGTTAAGGAACGGTTGTAAATTGAGGACTACCTGTTTGTTCTGAAAGCTGTTTTCAAAAGAGGAGGAGAACCATGTAGAGATAATAATTATTGTTGCTTCCAAGTTTTACTTTTTCATGTCTTACTGTGTCCTACTCTGTGAATAGGTAAGACACAAAAGAGTAAAAATCTGTATTTTTTGTATTGAGCCAATCAATGGGAAATGGTGAGCTCCACTGTGTCTTACGCATGAAAGCCAATTGGGTGAATTTGGCCAAACCGGCCCCCCAATATATCAATGCCCTCTTCTGTAAATTTATATTTCCTTTCTTTCCCTCTCTTCCCCTCCATCCTTCCTTCCTTCCTTTCCTTCCTTTTTCCTTCCCTCTCACCCCCCCCTCCCTCCTTTCTCTTCCTCTCCCTTCCAATCCCTTCCTTTCCTCTTCTCTTTTTCCCCTTCCTCCTCCCCTCCTCATTCCAGGTGGCATAAAGATGGGAACCTCCTCACCGATCCAAACAAACACCAGAGCTTTAGTGAGCCACGAAGTGGCGTGATTGTCCTGGTTATCAAAAATGCCTGTGAGGATGATGAAGGTCTCTATGAGTGTGAGGTGAGTTTTTCTGTCTTTTTTTCTTAAGTTGTTATGAGACAGAAAATTCTCCATAAAATATCTGGGCCAAAGACCCACCACGCATCTGCTGGGCAATTCCGGTTGTTCTGTTAAGACATCCTAAGCAGGGATGGCATCCAACCGGTATAACTCCTGGTTGTGTTGCTCTGCATCGTGTGAGCATGTGTGAATTGCGCAAGTCACGCGAGCGCAATTTAACCTGCTGAGCTGCCCGGACAGCTGAGCAGCGCTGCATGCAAGTATGCAGCGGTTGAAGTAGCACTTTTTTTTTGCTTTTTCAACCACAGCTGTGTCATGCAAAGCAGCTGCGGTTGAAAACACAGGAAATAAAGGTCAGGTAAGAGCACAGGCAGGTGGGTAGGCCAAAACAGCAGCAACTGTTTGCTTTTCATAGCAAACAGTTCAACAGAAGTGGACAGACCAGTAGAATCCCACCCCTGATCCTGAGTTGTCTAAGTCCAATGTACACAAACAAGTGTTGGAAGGAAAATCCATTTGGTTCAGTTCCAAGCTGGGAGAAAGACACTGAAATAAAATGGAGGCTGGAGGCTGATTGGAAAAAAAGGACCACTTATTAGTGAACAGAACCACATAGACAGTGTGTAGTTCTGGGTCAGCTGAACAACTAGCTTTTCTTGAACATGGACTTTTATACAGTTTTTATAGCATTTTGTAATCTGGAAGGTTGCTTTGTGTGTTTTTATTATTTGGTTGATTTTACTTGTTTCACAAAGGCTCATGATGGGTCTTAATTATTACTTCCTTGATCTTAATCCTGTAAGGCAGAGGTCCCCAACCACCGGGCCCCAGACCGATACAGGTCCGTGGATCATTTTGTCCCGAGCTGCAAAGATTGAACAATCATGATTAATATATATATATATGTAAATATGTTTTTAGTAAAGAAATAGTAAAGAAGCCCTTTACTATTGGGGAAGAATTGATTTTGCTGGTCCTTGAAAAAGTGTTCCTGCGTGAAACTGGTCCCTGGTACAAAAAGGCTTGTGGACCACTGCTGTAAGGCATCTGTGATTGATTTTATCCTCTTATCTGTTGCCTCTGAGCTGCCTTTCATAATGGACCAATATTGTTTCCACAATTCTTAATGAATGTCCTCCCTATCTCTAATCTTAATTGTGAAAGATGTTTGTGAATAAATTGATCCAGTCTTTCTGAATAGATTACCAAATCTGCATTTCTAAAAACTGGTCTCCTCAGTTTCTGCTTGGGGAAGGGAGATTGAAGCTGTCTTCTGTCCCCTTTAAGGGCATGTTTCTCCATTTCTGCCTTTGGGGGAATATGATATTCTGCTTCTTTTAATATTCCCCAAAATATTTCATTGTTTTAGGAGGGTGGGTGGGTACTGACTTTCTTCACAAGCTAACAAAAAACAACTAATTAAGGAATCACCAAGAACATTCCCATCAACATCGATAGGTTAAGCCATAGTATATAAAATGAGTCCCTTCTAACACTGATGATGTTACTTAGTTGAGTCATGAAACACCAAGAAAACCACCAAGCTGAATGGTTTTTTTTCAGTGCCTTTAGAACTTTGAAAGATCACTAAACAAACTGTTGTAAGTCGAGGACTACCTGTAACTGGTGCAAGCCAGTTAAAATGAATACAACTTAGAAGTAAAGATAAATTAATCAATAATTAACTAGTGGAATAGCTTTCCTCTTGGAATTGTGGGTGCTCCATCACTGGAGGTTTTCAAAAATAGACTGGACAACCATTTGACCGGGATAGCAATAGCACTTAGACTTATATTCCGCTTCACAGTGCTTTATAGCCCTCTCTAAGCAGTTGACAGATTCAGCATCTTGCCCCCAACGATCTGGGTCCTCATTTTACTGACCTTGGAAGGACAGAAGACTGAGTCAACCTTGAGCCGGGTGATATTCGAACTCTCAAATTGCAAGCAGTTCACAATCAGCAGAATTAATTGCAGTACTGCATTCTAACCACTCCGCCACCATGACTCATATGGTATAAGTTCTCCTGCTTTGAACAGGGGTTGGACTAGAAGACCTCTGAGGTCCCTTCTGGAGCTATGATTCTATGTCCTACACAAAGTGATTCCTTATACAAGTAGTCCTCAACTTACAACCATTCATTTACTGACTGTTCAAAGTTACAAGGGCACTGAAAAAAGTAACTTATGGCTATTTTTCACACCATTGTAGCATCCCTAGAGATATATGGTCAAAATTCAGTTGCATGGCAACTAACTCATTGATGCAGTGTCCCGGGGCCATGTGATCCCCTTTTGCAACCATTTGATAAACAAAGTCAATGGGAAAGCCAGATTCACTTAACAACTGGGTCACTAACTGAACAAATGCAGGGATTCACCTAACAACTGTGGCAAGCAAGGTCATAAAATGGGGCAAAACTCATTTGACAAATGTCTCAATCACACAAATGTTGGGCTCGATTGTGGTTGTAAGTCGAGGACTTTCTGTATAGATTTGAGAAGAACCACCTAGAGTTGGTTTTTCTTTTTCATCTGAAATCCACACGCGTTCTAACTCGGGTTGTCAAAATGTCTTCAGTTAATAAACAGGTTGGGGACCGCGAAGGGAGGTGCCCACCTTTACCGTCAAACTGCAACAGCCTTGGCTCCAGAGAAGAGACCTGAGCAAGCGATCACAATAGAAGGTAGGGCTTTTTGATCTGCTCTCTCACAATGTGGTTAATTCAGGATGGCTAATTGTGGCTAATTAAGGACTGAATGGCTGCATTCTCTTATCTCTCAGAAGATGTGGCATTCCTGTTTGAGGTTGGGACTGGGTTAGTGATTGTGTTTGCATTGTTATTGTTTTGTGGTGGAAGAGATTCAGGTCTATGACCTCCTGCTTGAGCAAAGGTTTGGACAAGAAGTTCTCCAAGATCCTGTTATTCTATGTTCTATCTAGACTGATTGCAGGTTAGCTCGGGGTGGTGTATTCCCAGAAAAATCACCTAGTAAGACTACACAAGTTGAAGAGAACACTATCAGTTGTTCAGTACCCACAACAGTGGTGTGATCTAGATGAAGAACTTCTTATAATTATTCAAATTTTATTTTATGATCCCACAAATTTGTTCTCCTAGTCTTCCAGAGGTTAGCAATAACTAAGGTTCTTCTTCTGTTCAGATCTTAAATTGGATGAAATAGAATTTGTATGTACAATATTTTTATTTATATCCTGCCTTTATTATTTTTACAAATAATACTTTCTTCCTCAACAACAACTCTGTGAGGTGGGTTGAGTTGAGAGAGAGAGAGGGACTGAGCCAAGTTACTCAGCCGGACCAAAAAGAAGGGCTTTCTCTCGGTGGCTTCCTCCCTGTTACTTGAAGAACCATCTTTTCCCAGTTACATACACCTGAACCACTGGAGTGGAGAGCTGGAGATGCTATGGGTTCCCTCTCTTGAGGAGATCCATCAAGTGGGACCTAGAAGAAGGGCCTTCTCCATGGTGGCTCCATCACTGTTATTTGAAAGACTGTGTTTTCCCAATTACATTCACTCACCCCACTGGAGTAATGAGGAAGGGGATATTATTGGTTCCTTGTCTTAAGGGGATCCATTTGGTAGGAGCCAGAAGAAGGGCTTTCTCCATGGTGACTTCCTCCCTGCTATTTGAAGGACCATCTTCTCCCAGTCATAGCCATCTAATCTACCAGAGCAGAGAGGAAGGGAGATACCTCTCTTAAGGAGGTCCATTTGGTGGGACCCAGAAGAAGGGCCATCTCTGTCATGGCTCCCTCGCGGTTATTTGAAGAACCATCTTTTCCCAGTCATATCCACCCAACCCACCAGAACAGGGAGGTGTTATGGGTCCCTTCTCTGAGGGAGGTCCTTCTCAATGGTGGCTCCCTCCCTATGGAACATCATCCATGTGAAGATAGATACCAATAGATACAGATGATAACATCTACCAGGTCTTCTATTCAACTGAGAGTATCTTTTTTTTTTAGTGATTGTGAAATGCAGGTTGTATGACCTACTACACACAGTCTAATCATGTAGTGGATACAGTAGGTTCTTGAGTTTCTAGGTATTACTAATTCAGGGGGTGGGGCCGGAGGTTAGGACTGCAACAAATGTGGAATTAAATTATTTGTGAAGGGTAAGGTATTCTTGATATTGTGAAATTGAGTGTTTGCAAAGGGTGGAGGGGACACCTGAATTGTGATATTGTCATGTAGTTGACTTAAGCGTGTACAGCAGAGGTTATGAAACAATGGCATCACAACGTGGCATCATTTGGACATTTTCAAGGCTTGTGTTGGCTGCCACTAGTAGGCGATTCACAATTATCCTTGGTAAAGAGGAAGCTTGGTTTAAAAATAATTCCTTTCTTTTCAGCTGATAGTTTGTTAGAGGTTTCACACTGATATTTATTTGCACCCCACTATTATTCCTTTTATAAATAACTCAAGGCAGAGAACATATCTCATACATTTTCCTTCTCCGATTTCCCCAAACAACCCTGTCAGCTAGATTGGGCTGGAAAAGAGCCTTTCACACCTAAAACACAGAACTAGAGCTCACCGTCTTCTAGTAAATAGTCGAAGGTCATCCAGCCTGCTTTCTTGGCTAAGGTGAGTCTAGAACTCACCATCTTCTGATGAGCGGCCCCAACTCCCCCATCTGGTTGTCATGGTTAATGTGGAACTAGAAAACGGTTCCTGGTGATTGATCCAAAACCACTTAGCATGCCTAAGGAGGAATTAGAACTCACAGTCTTCTGCTTTCTATCTGGTGATCACTAAACCAACCTGACTATTTCAGATAAAATAATTCATTGTATTTAGGAAATTAATCTTTTTAACTGAGTCTGTTTTTGCAGTTTATGCTTGAACTGGACATTTGTCTGAAATCTAAAAGGGTTTTCCGCTTGGATTTGGACTAGAAAACTTCCAAGGTCCCTTCCAACTCTGATTCTGTTATTTTATGTGGCAAGTCTGATTCCTGAAAACATGATTTTTTTTTTCACTTGTTGTGACTAAACTGGAAATTTAAATTTATTTATTTATCTATATGTACAGTATAAAAGTGAAATACCACTCAAGCATCATCACAAAATCTCCAGAACTATAAAGCCTACAAACCTGAAATTTGGCACGTATGTTCCTCTTGGCTTCTAGGGGCTCATTAAGAAAGGATTTTTCAAAATGACCCTCAAAGCATTCACATTTCCTAAATTATTCTTAACACGCTCTGATGCTAAGGAGTCCTACTCCCCCTCCCCACCTGAAAAGAAATCTGTTCCAAATGCAAAACACAAGCAGAGGAGTTTCAGTTTCAGAGCATCAAGCAGCTTTATTACAGAACAGTTGAGCTAAGCCACCCCCAATCTCCTTGCTGTCTCCTTCTCACTCACACAGAAAATACTGCTTCAAGTTTCCATGTTTCAGTTTCCAAACAGTCCTCAATTCTCTCACACATTGACAGGATGCTAGCTGGATAAATACAATGGATGCTGGTAGGCAGTGGCACAAATTTTTCCCCTTATTTTCCTCCCCAAAACTAACCGGATCACATAGTTTCATTGCAAAGCACGGGTATAGAGCTAGTATATTATTCAAATTATAATTTAATTTTAATTTAAAATACAGTTCCTTGTAAATTTCTTATCTGCGTTTTAGAAAGTTGCCTGCGTTCTTACAATAATACTCTGTGATGGAATTAATTTAAAATTTCTTTTAAAAGTGACCTGCGGTATTGTCAATTAAGAGATCAATAAATATTGGTGTAATTTGGATGCCTGTACCATGCAAATGGCATTTTGCTTTTGAAGGGAAAATGGACAGGAAAGATAATAAAGCCAGTTTGAATACCATCTTCTCTGCTTATTGAAGAATTTAATTTTGTTTTATTGCGTCTCATCGGCCTATATTATTTGAATTTTGCTAGCCTATCATCATATTAATTGCTAAACGTTGGAGCAATCAAACTCCAGGGCTTTTAACCTGCTTTGCAATGCTTAATGAGGTTAAAATATCAGAAGCATCGTTTCTTTTTTTGAAAGGGTTCTAAAAATGTAAAAAATGGCTAGCACAATGCTAATTTTTTTGGGTTATAATTCGGATTGAGTAAATCCCTAGATTCTCTGTTACAAGGCCCCATAAACCTTTTATTTTTTTAAAAAAGCAAGTGAGGTTAAAAAATTGCAGCATGATAAAGTGAATTTTATTCCTCCTAGGACTTGTGGAACACAGTTTTATTAAAGCAAGACTTACAAATTGGTTTATTTTAATGCACTTAAGAAATTCATAGAGAAGGAATGAAAATGCTCAGATTTCTTGCAATTCTGGAGCTGATTTGTTAAATGAAAAAGTTTGCTGAACTTTGTTTATTTGTATCAGAAGCCTCATAATTAAAAGAAGACATACCATATCTATATGACATAATTTAAAATATAAGATTAAAATATAGGTAGTCTTTGACTTATGACCACAATTGAGCCCATAATTTCTGTTGCTCAGTGAGAAGACATTTGTTAAGTGAGTTTTGCCCCATTTTACGATCTTGCTTGCCACAATTGTTAAGTGGATCACTGCTAATGTTAAGTGATTAACATAGTGTTAAGTGGCTTCCCCATTGACTTTGCTTCTCAGAAGGTCATAAACGGGGATCACATGACCCTGGGGCACTGCAACCATCATAAATATGAGACAGTTGCCAAGAATCTGAATTTTGATCAGGTGGCTCTGGAAGTGCTGCAAGAGTCATAAATGTGACAAATGATTATAAGTTTGTAAACATTGTTATAATATATTATAATAATATATTATTATATTTATAATATATTATTACAAGTGTCGTAAACATTGATTACAAGCTCTGTAAAGGAACTTAGAATACTCATCTCTAATGATCTAAGTGCTAGAGCCCACTGTAACTACATAGCCAAAAAGGCATTAAGAGTTGTTAACCTAATCCTACATAGCTTTTTCTCTGGTAATATCAAACTACTAAACATTTGCTAACCAATACTCAAACACAGCTCATCAGTCTGGAACCCACATTACGTGTCTGATATTAGCACAGTTGAGAAAGTCCAGAAATATTTCACAAGAAGAGTTCTCCACTCATCTACTCGTTGCAGAAGACCTGATGCCACCAGACTCGAAATTCTAGACCTAGAAAAGCTAGAACTACGCCGCCTTCAGTCCGATCTAAGTATAGTATATAAAATCATGCATTGCAATGTCCTGCTTGTCAGTGACTACTTCAGCTTCAACCATAACAACACGAGAGCAAACAATAGATACAAACTCAAGGTAAACCGCACCAAACTTGATTGCAGGAAATACGACTTCAACAACAGAGCGATCAGTGCCTGGAATACTCTACCTGACTCTGTGGTTTCTTCCCCAAACTCCAAAATCTTTAACCTTAGACTGTCTACTATTGACCTCACCCCTTTCCCAAGAGGTCTGTAGGGGGCGTGCATTAGCGCATCAATTTGTCTACTGTCCCTGTCCTATTGTTTCTTTTATTTTTCTTATATGTATCCATTTCATGTATTCATAACTATGTACATATATACCTATTACCTTGTAAGCGATTGACAACTAAAATAAATAAATAAAAGTCACTTTTTCAGTGCCATTGTAACTTTGAGTGGTTGTTAAATAAACTGTTCTAAGTTAAGGACTATCTGTATATACAAATTAAATACATCTTGCCCAAAAAATGTAGGAAATCAAAGCTTTTTTTGGGAGTTGATGGTTATTATAATGTTTGATTCCGTTCAAACATTGTATTTTTCCCATTATATGTTATCTTTGCTCACAAATGTGAGGTTTAGCAGATTGCAAGTCCACGGAAACCCCATGTCATATAGGTAGCCCTCGACTTACAACCATTCGTTTAGTGACCATTCCAAGTTACAATGGCCCTGAAGAAAGTGACTTACAACCAGCCCTCGTTCTTATGACTGTCATAACATCTGCACAGTCATGTGATCAAAATTTGGGCATTTGACAGCTGGCATGTACTTATGATGATTGCAGTGTCCTGGGGACATCTGATCCCCTTTTGCAACCTTCTGAGAAGCAAAGTCAGTGGAGGAGCGAGATTCATTTGACAACTACGTGATTTGCTTAACAACCATGGAAATTCACTTCACAACTGGAGCAAAAATAAAGATAATAAAATTGGGTCATATTCATGTAACAACTGCCTCACTTAGAGAAGAATATTCTAGTCTCAACTTGGTCGTAAGTCGAGGGCTACCTGTATTTAAGAATGAGTGGAATGTTACTGAAAAAAATAATAATGAAAAAAATAATCATGTCCTGTTCAGCATAATAATCCACTAAATCCTGGTGTTTGGCTTTGCTTAATTTCTGTGTCGGAAACATACACTATACACTAAGTATAATAAAACTTAAGATGGAGATTATCAGTGGCCAGTTTCTACCCTTAGAAAAACCTGTTTTGCTTTCATCTAAAATAATACCAGGGCTATTGAGATTTTCTTACAGGCTTTACAGTGTTTCCTAAAACCCAGAATCCTGGTTAAGGGGTCAAAAAAGTCAAGATGTTCTCCTTGATAGGGCAATCAAAGCATTTTTATTTATTTTGCATTTGTAAAAAGGAGCAGTGAGGTGGTCATGACCAATACATTGATTCCCCCCCCCGCACAGAGGCACTGAAAAAACAGTCATTTAACAGTCCATTTAGTGACCATTCAAAGTTACAGAGGCACTGAAAAAAAATTACATAAAAGCATTTTTCACATTAAGACCATTGCAGCATCCCCATGATCATGTGATCAAATTTGGACGCTTGGCAACTAACACATATTTATGATGGTTGCAGTGTCCTGGGGGGTCATGTGATTCCAGTTTGGTGATCTTGTGACAAACAAAGTCAATGGGGAAGCCAGATTCATTTAACAACCATGTGGGTATCTTAACAACTGCAGTAATTCCCTTAATAATTGTGGGAAGAAAGGTCATATAGAAAGGCAAAATCCATGGAGGAATTGTTTTGCTTAAACAACAGAAAAGTTGGGCTCAATTGTGGTTGTAAGTTGAGGATTACCTGTATTTGTATGTTCAATTTGGCCTTTATTTTCCTGCTATCTATTCTGCTTTTAAAAAAAATACACACACACTTTTTTCTGCCTGTAAAGTTAGCAGACTTAACTTTAGTGGGTTTACTTAAGCCTCTTGGTTTCCAGGTTCTTTGACCTACACAGTTCATTTAGTGATCATTTGAAGTTATGATGGCACTGAAAAAAGGGACTTATGAGCGTTTTCATAATTATGACCATTGCAGCATCTGACTCATATTTATTACAGTTGCAATATCCCAGAGTCACGTGATCCCCTTTTGCAACCTTCTGATCAGCAAGGTCAATGGGGACACGAGGTTCACTTAACGACTATGTTATTATCTCATCACCTGCAGTGATTCACTTAACAACTGTGGCAAGAAACACTGTAAAATTGTCACTTAGAAAACGTTTCATTTAGCAACAGAAGTACTGAGCCCAATTTTGGTTGTAAATTGAGGACTACCTGTTACCCCCATTTTGAAGGGTATTATAGCGTGCTGTCTTCTTTTTTCAGAAAAATAATTCTAGCAATTGTTAAAATTGTTGCTTTGGCTTTACTGCAAAGACATGGAAAAAACCATGATAGAAAGTCCTCAATTAATACACTAATGGCATGTTTAAAAGACACACAACGCAACGCCTTTTTTCACAATGGCAAAAGTCTGAATGGAAATGCTTTTGAAGCAGATGAAAATCTAATGTGGAAAGCAACTGGGATATAATGACAGATAGTCCTCGACTTACAGCTGTGCATTTAGCAACAGGTCCTCGTACTAATGACCGTTGCAGCCTCCTCGCAATCACATGGTCCAAATTTGGCACTTGGCAATCCAATCACGATTTGCAAATTCAGTGGGAAAAGCTGGATTTGCTTAACAATTGGGGTGATTCACTTAGCAATTGTGGCAAAAAAAAGGTTGTAAAATCAGGTGTGATTTGTTTAACAACCACCTAATTCAGCAAACAAAATCATGGGTTGTAAGTCGAGGACTACTGGAATGCCAAATCAACAATTGTAATATAGGTGCCCTGACATTTCGAGCTATACATAGTGAAGCAGCCTTGTATTGTGATCCACAAATCACTTAAGATGCTGATTATTTATTGTTTATTTCTTGCTTAGTGTGGTCTTTCCTTTCCTTTCCTTTCCTTTCCTTTCCTTTCCTTTCCTTTCCTTTCTTTTCCTTCCTTCCTTCCTTCCTTCCTTCCTTCCTTCCTTCCTTCCTTCCTTCCTTCCTTCCTTCCTTCCTTCCTTCCTTCCTTCCTTCCCCACTTTGTGCTTCCTTAACAAGTAGACTTGCACAACAAAAATGAAATCTACAAATTTGGGGTCAGGACGCTGCATACTGAGTCACAAAACAAGCACAAGGTTTCCAATTTGAACCATTTCACATTCAACACAGATAGTCCTCAACTTAAAACCATTTGTTTAGTGATGGTTCAAAATTACAACAGCTCTGAAAAAAATAACTTATGACTGTTTTCCACATGGCCATTACAGTATCTTTATGGTCACATGATCAAAATTTGAACATTTGGCAACTGATTCATATTTATGACAGTTGCATTGTCCTGAAATAGAGTAATCCCCTTTTGTGACTTTCTGACGAGCAAAGTTAATGGGGAAGCCAGATTCACTTATTAATCATGTCACTAACTTAAAAACTGCAATTCGCTGAACAACTGTGAAAAAGATGGTCATAAAATGAAGCAAAACTCTTTGCCATAACAATTTGACACTTAACAACTGTCTTGCTTGACAACATAAATTTCGGACTCAATTATGGTCGTAAATTGAGGACTACCTGTATTATGAGTATAAAACATTTATTTCATACTTAACATAAGCCATTTCCATAATTTTGGGGAAATTTGGAGCTGCAGAATGATGGGAAATCCTTTCAGATGCCAAATCTCCCTGTGTTCTACTCCTGCTAGATATATTCCTCGATTTACGACCATTCGCTTAGCAACCATTCAGAGTTACAATGGCTCTGACAAAAGTGACTTATAATTGCTCCTAGGACCCTCCCCTCACAGCACCTGAATTCACATGATCATAGTTGGGATGTTTAGCAACTGACTCATATTTATGATGGTTGCGGTGTCCTGGGGTCCCATGATTAGCATTTGCCATCCTCTGGCAAGCAAAGTCAATTGGGGAAAGTCAGATTCACTTAACAACCATGTGTTTTGCTTAACAACTATGGTGGTTAGCTTACCAATGCAGTAAAATTGGATGCAACTCACTTAACAACCACCTCACTCAGTGAGGGACAGTGAGGGACATTCCGGTCCCAATTGTGGTCATTAGTTGAGGACTACCTGTCTTTATAATTCAAAATGTTTTCTTTTTAGTCCAGCCCAGTTAAATTTAACCCATTTACCCCTTTAAGATTGGAAATCAGCTTTTAACCAGGTTTAAGAGAGTACAAATGTTCAGCCATGGTCAGTTTAAGTGATTTGTGGATTTAATTATCCCATTTTGCTAAAATTGGTTGCAATCTTGGAAAAAACAATCATGGGATGGTGTTAATTTTTATTTTTCCTCTCAATTCTTTCCACTCCAGGTTTTTAAATTTATTTTATTTGCATAACAAATTTAATGTGATTGTGAGCTTCTGCCTTTTTTTTAACACCATGCTGTTCATACTGTTTTCTTTGTAGTCACTGAACAAGAAACTAAAGTGCCTAAGAAAACCATCATCATGTAAGTCATATATATGCATATATATCTATAGATACATAAATTAGCATTTATGTTGTGCTGTGCTGCCTTTCTGCATGTCTCCATTATCAATCTATACAGGAGATCCTTGACTTACAACCTTTCATTTAACCCTTCATTCTAATTTAGAGATCACTGAAAACAGTAACTTATGACCATTGCAGCATCCCCATGATCACATGATCAAAATTTTGGGACTCAGCAGTTGGCATGTACTTACGAAGGTTGCAGCATCCCAAGGTCACACGGTCCCCATCTGCAACCTTCTGATAAGCCAAGTCAGTGAGGGGGAAATTGGATTCCCTTAACGACAACCTGACTCACTTAACAACTGCAATTATTTGCTTAACAACCATGGCAAAGAAAGGTTGCAGTCTACAATTGCAGCAAAAGTAAAGATCATAAAATTTGGCATGACTCACTGAGCACCCTCACTTAGTAATCAAAGTGCCAGTCTCAGTTGTGATTGTAAGGCAAGGACTACCAGTATTTATTGACTGCAAAATTGTTTCTTAACATCCTATCAGGTCTAGTGGCATTTTGAGGAGTTAGGATAAAAATAGGCCAGGGGACAAAAACACTCAAGGTGTGATTGTCTATATTGCAATCTTCCTGAGATATGATCAAGATACAAATTGTGAGGCCTATCTAACCAATTAAAATTGACTTTTCTTCCCTGACATATAACAGTTTCACTGCATTAAATTGAAGGGAGTGAATCATCCCATTCCAAAGAGAATTAAAAGTAATCTGAGCTCTTAATAATCTATTAACTGCTAGTCCATCTGTTTCTCTCTCTTTCTCCTTTCTTCCTTCCTTCCCTCCACTTTTTCATTCCTTCCTTTCTCATTCATTCTTTCATTTTCTTCTTCCTTTCCTCCTTCTACTTTTTCCTTTCTTCCTTCCATCCGTCCTCCACTTTTAATTCTTTCCTTCCTTCCTTGTTCATTCTTTTCTTCCTTCCTTTCCTTCCTCCACTTTTTCCTTCCTTCCTTCCTTCCTCCCTTCACTTTTTCCTTCTTTCCTTCCTCCATCCCTCTCTTCCTTCCTATTTTTCCTTCCTTCCTGGAAGAAGACAATCCAGGACCATCTTGTAGCTGGGAGTCAAAAGAGTCAAGATGGCATCTATAAGCATACAGTCTTTAGGACATGCACCAAAATATAGTTGCAGTTTGCCCTCTTGGCTTCTTCTGACCCTAACCTCCAGATGTCAGAACCTCGGATACAGCTTTTAACACAATCTGTCCTTTTCTTGTTGTGCTGGCAAATTCATTGGAAGCAAAGAAATTCTGGAATTGTTCTTAGGGTTAAGATAGGAGGAAGATCAGGTCAGTCTCTTCATCACAAATAACTTTCAACAAGGATTGTTTGAACCTCTCAATCCTTGTCTTGATGCTTCTTTTGATTAGGTTGCTAACTAAATAATGCCATATTCCAACTGCATATGGTTCCCTGCTGCTTTTTAAAATTTGATTGCAAAAAGGATATCCCCTTTTCATTGAGAATATTTTGAGCTGCAGCATACAAGCAAAATTTACAATGGCACCGAAAAAGTAACAAGACTGTTTTTCGCACTTACAACCAACACAGCATCCCCATAGTCACGTGACCAAAATTCAGATGCTTGGCAACTGACTCGTATTGATGATGGTTGCAGTGTCCCAAGGTTATGTGATCCCTTTTGTCACCTAACAAACAGTCAGTGAGGAAGCCATTAACTGTGTTGTTAATCACTGTGTTGTTAATCACTGTGATGCAGTGATTCATTCAACAATTGTGGCAAGATAGGTAGTCAAAAGGGGTAAAATTCACTTAACAACTGTCTCACTTGGAAGTAGGAATTTTGTACTCAATTGGGGTTCATAAGTCGAGGACTTCTCCTTACAGCAAGACTTCTTCAGGTTGTTTTCTAAACTTGAGCCCCAAATAGCCTGTATGCTGGGGTGGGATGCAGATATTTTTACTACCGGTTCTCTGAGTGTGGCTAGGTGGGCATGGCTAGGTATGCGTGGCCATGTGACTGGGTGGGCGTGGCATCTTCTCTTTTTTTGTAGCAACCCCCCACGCTCCATTTTTTTGCTTCCGTTTTTGCTCCCAGGAGGCTTCCCTAAGGCCTAGGAGGCAAAAAACGGAGCAGAGGGAGGGGCATGCATATAAGACAGTGAGGGAGATCCCAGCACAGCTGATTGTTGGAACAGCTGATTGTCAAGAGGAAAAAAGAAGGGAAGAAAGAAATACCAGTTCAGCTGAACCAGTAGCTGATTTTTTATTGCTGGTTCGGCCAAACGGTAGCATTTTTTACTACCAGTTCACACGAACCGGGCTGAACTAGTGGAATACCACCACTGTCTATATGAGACTTGAGGAATTATATAATTTTTCCTTCTTCCTGCCTCCAATTTAGAAAAAATACTCTATTGAAATATGAACTGGGTTGTTTTCTTGCAGACTGTTCATGACAAACTAGGTAACGTCATTAGTCTAGCACTGAGGATGCAACTTAATTAGGTCATGAAATGACTGCAAGAAAACAATCAAGTTCAAAGAGCACCAAGGACTCCACAGTTCAATCCTGAGCTAAAAATATTCTCTTTTAACTGTTGAAATAGTTCAGGCAGGTTTATTTTTTCTGTATTGAAAAAAATTTCAGGGAAAGGGAATTGAGATTTCCAAAATGAAGTGGTGAGAATAAAAAAAAAATCCTTTCAAACATTAATTTTTGCATGCCCCCAAAGCTCAAAAAACTAACCCTGCTGTGTTTCATTTTTACATTAACCTGTGATGTAATATGCATTCCCATGGTTTGGGAATCAGGGAACATTTTAAAGGGTAGGATCCTTGATCCTCTCTGGGCTCGGTAGTTTTCTTGCAGACGTTACATGACCCTTCTAGGGAACGTCATTAGTGCTAAAAGGAAGAGGGATTGTGGAGAGGAGGAGGAGGATGAAGGCAAAAAGGAGGAAAAGTAGTAGTAGTAGTAGGAAGAGGACAAGGATAAGGAGGAAAAGTAATAGGAAAAGTAGGAGGAGGAGGAGGAGGAGAAGGATAAGGAGGAAAAGTAATAGGAAAAGTAGTAGTAGTAGGAAGACAATGACTGTGGGGCCTTGGTGCTCTCTGGGCTCAGTTGTTTTCTTACATACCTTTCATGAGCAAACTAGGTAAAATCATCAGTGCTAGAAGGGACTGGGATTCTGGCTCCTAACACTGGTGATATTACCTGGTTTGGTCATGAAAAGTCTGTAAGAAAACAAGTGAGCTCAGAGAGCACCAAGAACCCTACAGTCCTCTTCCTCTTCGGGTCATGAGAAGTCTGCAAAACATCCCCAAGCTCAGAGAGACAAGAATGCCTTCAATTCAAATCTGAGCTACAAGTACTCTCTTCTATTGACCTTTCTCACCCAACCCCAACATTTTCACCATCAGAGAGGAAACCATCACTACCGTTGTGAAAAACCCGAGAACCAAAAGAAAGCCATCTCCTGGCCGTCCATCTTCCAGCTACGCTCCTCGCTCTCCAGGCTCAGAGTTTGCAACATCAGAGCCAATTTACATCAGCAGGATTAGGCAACCCAGTACCAGGCACGATCCTGAAGGAGTAGGGAAGACCACCATTCCTACTGTTTTTGTGAGGGACCCTCAGGAGAAGCAAGGAGTTCCAGGCAGGAATATCAGTGTAGAAACCCCTCTGGAAGAACAACGTAAATGGGTAGAAGTGGAAGAAATAATTGAGTTTAATGTGCAGAAACCAACCCTGATGTCAAGGAAGAGAGGCGCATCTCCTACACGACCAGAGAAGGAGGAATTTACGTCAGGTTATCCTTGGCCCACCACAAGACCCAGGCCTTCTTCTGAAGATGACCCAAACATGAATAATTCTAACAACAAAAGAGTTGAGCAGGTCGAAACTCCCATCTCCCAAGATGTTCAAAAATCTGGAGGGCCATCGGGTAACCAAAATGAAAGTTCTCGCGTGGAGCTAGAAGGAAAGGCACATCTTCATGAATCCAAAAGCTGGATTGAGTCATCTGGGACTACCACGGTTGAAACATCTCAGGTAGGCCTTCAGCTCCCCCAAGTTGAGGACTATGTTGTGGAGGAATCATCTCCAGAAGACGAGACTCTTCTAGATAAAAAAACGACAGTAGATTACCCCGATCGGGGAGATCTCTCTGATCTTGGCAACCGTGAAGTCAAAATCCTTACCCGGAATGGAAAAGCATTAACTTTGGAGGACCTTGAAGATTATGTCCCTGAAGAAGGAGAGACTTACAGATGCAGCCGTCTTAATTCTGAAGAAGATAAACCTTGCGAGATAGCCGTTCTCCAGACCGAGATCAACAAATCCGCCATTGGCAAACCAGTATTACTGAATGTCGGAAGACTTGTGTCTTCTAAACCCAGCCAAACCTTCTTTAGCAAATTTGAAGGCCATCAACCTGGAAGTATCTTCATGTCGGCGTCCAGGGTGACCGAGATGCAACCTAGAGATCCTACCAACATTTCTTTTCAGATTGGCGACTCCCATCGACCAACTTTCTGCACGCAGGTCCAGTTGTCCCCAGAGAGTGGCGCATCCAATTTCAAAACTGAAGTGTCCACCCGAAGCTACAGCACTGCTGTGGGAGAGACAGTCACGTTCCGCATCAAGAAGGATGATCCTTCCCAAAGTTAATGAGAAATTAAGGCCGGATCTCTTAACCATGATAAACATTTTTTTTTAAAAATTACCATCGACCTCAGCAACAATCAGTGCCTTTATGGGAGGGAAAAATGAGAATACAAATGGAGAAACTACAATTAAAAATAAAATCCTAGAAAATGCTGATGTACCATAAAATTGATCTTTTGCAAGGGAACACTTCTGTCAGTACAATCTATAGAATGTAATCTTTGATTTGTATTTTTTTTCCGTTTTGTATTAAAAATAAAAAGCACACCATTCCATTGTAAGGCATTGAGGTGCAGTAGAACTAGAACATCATTAGTGAGACAAGATTAAATCATGGTTATTTTCTCTTAAAACAGTGATAGGAAACTGCCTTTTTTAAAATTTACCAAAAAGGCAGTTCAGAATTTAGCAATTCCAATTCATTTATTTTGCAACTTCTGAAGAGATTTAATGAGATATAGCACAAGTAGTTCTTGACTTACAACAGCTTATTTAGTGACCATTCAAAGTTACAGCGGCACTGAAAAAAGTGGCCCATGATCATTTTTCCCAGTTATGACCATTGCTACATCGCCAAGGTCATATGATCAAAATTTGGATACTTGGCACCTGGTTCACATTTAATGAGTATTCTGGAGTCATGCAATCCTCTTTTGCAACCTTCTGACAAGCAAAGACAGTGGGGAAGTCAGAATCGCTTAACAAAAATGTTACTAATTTAACAACTGCAGTGATTCACTTAAAAGTGATGGTAAGAAAGATCATAAAATGAGGCAAAATTAACTTAGCAACAGAAATTTTGGGCTCATTTGTGGTCATAAGTCAAGGACTACTTGTATTCTATTACAGGAGTTATGAGAATTATTTTATTGAATCCATCTTACTCCCACTGACAGAAGTGATACTACCATCAGCTTAAATGCAGACAATAAATTCACTTAAGGGACCTTTGATTTGTATTTGGATTTTTGCTAATTTCTTGCCAATTCCAGAGCACAAGGGTTGGTGCCAAAATGTTGACCGAATACTTGTTCCCTCCAATCTTTCTTGATACGTTTCCTTTATTAAAATGAAGATTGCATTGGATAAATATGTTTTCTTATAGCCGGCTCTTACAAATAACATCTCCAATTATTTTTGACGTTGTCCTTAAAATACCATCTGGTTGGGCAAATTCTTAACAGATTAAGACCAATTTATGGATGAGTTTAAATGCGTTGTGAATAATTCTTCATAATTCATCCTTCATTGACACATTTATCTGAACCATAAATGGAGAATAGAGCATTCTCACCTTGCTGGGAAAGTTTTCTCCAACCAAAGATGGGGTCCTTCTGAAGATCACCCAACATTTGTCATTTTCATTACGGTAAGCATTTTTGCCTTGAATATGGGTAATCCTTGACTTACAGCCATTTGTTTAATAATCAAAGTTACAACAGCACTGAAAAAAGTGACTTGTGACCATTATTCACACTTAACTGTTGCAACGTCCCCATGATCACATGATCAAACTTCAGACGCTTGGCAACTGGCATGTACTTATGACTGTTGCAGTGTCCTGGGGTTATGTGATAACTTTTTGTCACTTTCTGACAAGCAAAGTCAATGGGGAAGCCAGATTTGCTTTACAGCCATGTTGCCAAATTAACAACTCCAGTGACTTACTTAATAACTGTGACAAGAAGGGTCATAAAATGGAGCAAAATTCACTCAACAAATGTCTTGCTTAACAACAAAAATTTTGGGCTCAATTGTGATTGTAAGTCGAGGACTACCTGCAAACATCATGCCACAAACTTTAGAAGGTTGGGTGAATTTTATTCAAACAGTTACAGTCCCCTTCATTTTGCAAAACCCCTTTTTCAATTATTCTTTACATGTTTACCTCGTGGTGTCTGTGCATTTTTAACTTTGTCATTTACCAAAATTTTAAGATCTGCAACCGCCTCTCTGTAGAAAATTATGTGATCCATCAACCTACATTTAAAAATACAAAATTATGTAAATTGTAAAGTGTGGAATTTTTAAGGAAGCTCATGAAACAGATGCAGAAATCTTCATAGGCTGAGAAATAACTAACAAAAAATAAGGTATATTTCTCTCAATCAGCTAATTTTTGGAATTTTCAGCCACTGGATATTTTGGACTTTTTTTTTTTTTTTAAAGAAACTTTTTGAAATGTTATGGTCTGTCCTAGGGGAAAAAAGATTCTTGCCAATATGAGATTTACCATCTGTAGATAAATGTTGGGGTTTCTTATAAAGGAATAATAACAATTTATACTGATTTTTACCTTTCTGTTGATGAACTAGCTGGGTTAGATATTCTTGGTGGAAAGTGAACAGACTGTTTCAGAGATCAAACGAATTCAGAGATGAGATGTCAACTGAAACGACACTCAATTTTCTATCAATAAAGAATCAATAGCATTTCTTTTGTTGTGGTTCTTCTCAAAGTAATCTTTTTCAGCTTTAATTGTCATTTGGGCTATGCACCAAATGTATTTTCAGTGTTTCTATAGAGCAGGGATGTCAAACTGGCAGCCTGTGGGCCAGATGCATCATGTGCCTCAACCCATCCCAGCTCCATGAAGGGAAAAAATATGGCGACATGTCACGTGATGGCAACGTGACACAACGAGTTTGACACCCGTGCTGTAGAGGAATAACATGCAATGGGAAATTGATGTGTGAAACAGATCCTTGACACCTAGCATCCCTTCAAGAAGGAAGTTCGGTATTTCTTCTATGCAGGTAGTCCCTGACTTATGACCATTCATTAAGTGACCATTGGAAGTCCCAATGATACTGACCAATACTCGCACTGACCATTGCTGCATCCCCCAATCATGGGATCACAATTTGGGCATTTGGCAAATGGAATGTATTTACGACGGTTGCAGGCATCACATGATCACCATTTGTGGCCTTCTGGAGCCTGATTCAATTAGCGACCACATGGCTTACTTTACAACTGCAAAGATTCGCTTAATCAGCACGGCAAAAAAGGTTGTAAAATCCGGCACCATTTGCATTGCAACCATCTTGCTTAGCAACTGAAATGCTGATCCCTACTGTGGTTGTAAGTTGAGGACTAGCTCTAGTTTCTTCCATTTCAGAGGGTTGTTCAAACCAGTTTCCAAAATTGACTATTGCCACAATTTTCAGCTGGGCAATTTATATCCAAATTTATTGGAAATTATGGTGTATTTACTTATTATCCTGGCTCTGTCCAAAGATACTCCGTGATCTTAAGCAACAAAAAATTATTTTACTTCAGGCTTTTGTGGAGAGATAAATAAATGAAAACAAGTCAGATTGCAAATAGGGTTTTGCCACTGGACTGGATAAAATGTACAAAATTCACAGAAATTGATCTGTACTAGTAATCCTCGACTTATGACCGGAATTGAGCCTGGAATTATAGTCATAAAACATAGCAGTACTTAAGTGGGTAATTGCCTGACTTCTCATAACCCAACCTTTTTTGTGGCAGTCATTAAGCCAACGCTACAGTCATTAAATAAATGCAGTGGTCATTAAATGACTGCAGTATATCCACTGGGATGGGGTGGGGGGGTGTTTGCCAGAAGTTAGAAATAAAAACTAGAAACTGGGGAAAACAGTTTAAAATCACAGTCATGTGACTGCAAGATGCTGCAAAACATCATAAAAGTGTGCCATTTGCCAAGCACATTAAAAATACATTTATTTAATCAATTTGATGGGATGGGATGATTTATAACCAGTCTTTATTTTTTATTTTTTAAATAACTCAAATATATCCAGCGCTCCTTCCTCCTCCTATTTTCCCCACAGCAACAAGCCTATGAAGTGGGCTGGTCTGAGAGCCCAAAATCACCCCAGCTGGTTTCTGTTCTGTTGGAAAAAAAATCCATCTGGTTCAGTTCCAAGCTGGGAGAAAGACACTGGAAATGAAGGATGATTGGAAAGAAAGGAACATTTATTGGTGAACAGAACCACCAGGGTTTGTGGTCTGATTCAGTTGAGCTATTAGCTAGATGAGTGCCAGGATTTTTATATAGGTCCTGAAATATCTTTAGGAGATTGTGCAGTGTAGTGAACTCTGTGTCTTCTGCTAAATGGTAGTGGGTTAATCCGATTATGTCCTAAATGGTCATGTCTTGCTCTTCTTAATCCCACCAATCTAGAGCTGAAGGTCTTTTATTTTATGGATAGTCTGTCTGGCCCATTTTTTCCTAATGGGCACAAAATATCTGTTAAGAAAGACTGAGTCTGTTTCTGTCTTTAATAGCATGTTTCTCCATTTCTCCCTTTGGAGAAATTTAATGTTCTATTTCTTTTAATATTCCCCAAAATATTTCATTCTTCTGGGGTGGCTGGCTTCCCACAATTCATAAGGTGGAACTAGAACTCACTGTCTCCTGGTGATTGGCCCAAACCATTCATTTCATGTCCATGGCCACACCAGAATTCAGCATCTCCTGCTGATTGGCCCAAGCTGGGTTTCATGCCTAATGCAGGACTAAAATTCCCAATCCCCTAATGATTGATTGAAAAGCCATCTGACTTTTATGCCTAAAACAGGATTTGAACTCAAGATCTCTTCTGTCTAAATAAAATCTCCCTAGATTTTTTCCCCTCTTTTTCTTCCCAAAACCGCCTATCATCACTTATTGAGGCTTTCAGAGGTTTTTGCCGAAAAGGTTCAGAAAAGTCAAAATGGGCTTCCCCCATGCTACACTTGAAACTGTGCCTTGTTTAATGGCCACCACATATTACAGCCACAGTGAATTCTGTCTGCAGAATTCAAAAATTAAAAAGAAAAGCACCAACACTGTGAATGTTGGCATCTTGATGTTTATTGTTGGCATGCAACTTATCTTAATGGCAATCATAACCTCTTGATCAGTCTTGTGCAAGGAACCCTTTGCATTCAAAGAAGTCAAACCAACACCCACACCAGTTTCATAGAAATAACTGCATAAGATATACATCTGGAGTTGATATACATCTGGTTATACATCTGGCTGGCATGAAAAGTCCCTTTCAGATTGAGGTCATCTTGCAAAACAGTTTCTTTGAACATGTGCAGAGCGTGCTATTGCTTGAGCTTTGTCAAGTTTTGCGTGTTTTCCCCTTTTATGACTTTTCTTACCACAGTAATTAAGTAAATCATTGCAGTTGTTATGTTAGTCCAGGGGTCCCCAAACTTAGCAATTTTAAGACTTGTGGACTTCAACCACAATTCTCCAGCCATCTATGGAATTCTGGGAATTGAAGTCCACAAGTCTTAAAGTTGCCAAGTTTGGACACCTCTGCGTTAGTGCCCGGTCTTGCCATCCGTTGGAAAACGCTATGCATCCATTGTGTACTCATTGCATACGTGTTTCATACACTCTATCCATTGAGCATCTGTCCACTGTAATTTCATCCGCGCAAATAGTTTTGAGCTGCACAAAACTTTTAGAATGGATGAACTTTCCGCCATGTATGATGTAAATCCATGACATATACGAGCAACAAATGTTCTATGTCTGTTTATCATCTATTAAACATCCGCTGTATCCTCTCTGCATCCTCTGGGCATCCTCACAACTCACATCCGCTGCAGCTGAAAATGGAAAGAGGGAGGGAATGAAAGGTGCACGGAACGTCTACACAGCATTAGTAGCACGGAAATAGAAAGGATGTAAGCGTATGCATCTCATATATAAAGGATTAAAATGGACAAAACGTTTGTATCTGGGATGTATCTCGGATATTTAGGATGTCTGCAGTATGTCTAGAGTATGTAGAAGGACACCTAGCGGACTACCGATATTTCCTATAAAAAGGGGGAGAAAATCATCTGGATCTCAGTATGAGTCCAGCAGCCGTGGTGTACACACCTCTTCACCCTTGGTCTTGGTCTTCAACATGATCTATTGTTCTCCACCATGGATGATCAAAGAGTCCATATGATAGCTACACTCATTCAACAGCAGAACCAAACCCTGTTCAGACTGTATCAAGTTTTAGACAGAAGGAGAAGAAGGAGACATCCAAGAGCTGTGTGGGTCCAAGGATGGATCGGGAGAAGAATGGAGTTTGGACTCCATGACCAGTTGATGGTGGAGCTGAGGAATGAAGACCCTCGTACATGCCATCACTTCATGAGGATGCTACCAGCCATGTTTGACGAACTTGTACAGCGTCTGAGACCCAGGTTGACCAAGCCGAGCACCAACTTCCATCCCAACCTGGACCCTGGACTGAAGGTGGCACTGACTCTGCGCCACCTGGCCTCTGGAACCACATACAGAAACATGCAGTACGTGTGGCGGGTGCCACACAACAGTATCAGCAAAGTCATCAGAGAAGTGGTAGAGGCCATCGTTGAAGAATACGTGGACGAGCTCCTCAGGTGCCCCACCACTGAACAAGGCTGGAGAAAACTTGCAGAAGAGTGGTATCAGAGGGGGAACTTTCCCCACACCGTTGGAGCCATAGATGGGAAGCATGTGGCCTGCAAAGCTCCAGCCAACTCAGGGTCCACTTATCAAAACTACAAGGGCTTCTTCAGTATCATCCTCTTTGCCATGGTTGATGCTGACTACAAGTTCATCTATATCGATGCTTCAGGCAACGAGTCAGCTTCAGATGCCCAGGTATACAATGCAAGTGACCTCAAGGATGGGCTGGAACGTAACCTCATCATGGGTTTCCCAGATCCAGACCCCCTACTCAACGACACACAAGATGTGCCCTACTTCATCGTGGGGGATGACGCCTTCTCCCTCAGAACCTACCTCATGAAGCCCTACACTTCCAGATGCCTCACCCGTGAAGAGAGGATCTTCAACTACAGGCTGTCCAGGGCAAGGCGGGTGGTGGAGAACGCCTTTGGCATCCTGGCCAACAGGTTCCAGATACTTCTCTCCACCATGCAGCATGACCCAGAGACTGTGAGGAGCATCGTGGAAGCTTGCTGCATCCTGCACAATCTCATGCGTACCTGCTACCCAGTCTTGCAGAACAGGCTCGTGGACCTCCAACAAGGCAATTGGGACATGGAGCCTGGTGAATGGAGGCAAGGGCGAAACCTGATCGACACTGAGGATGTGCAAGGGCCCAACAGAGCCTCACGTGAAGGGAAGAAGCAGCACAACCTATTGAGACACTGGTGCAACTCCCCAGATGGAGCAGTGGAGTGGCAAGACAGGATGATAGATGATTAATGGATGCTTCTTTGAGACTGTTGCATAACACTGATGAAATTGTTCCATAACAACACTGCATTACTATGCTGTTGTATACTTCATGAAATGAACTAATGTACTAATGTAATGTATGTTGAGCGGTCCTACAATGAATAGGGCATTAATAAACAGCTTTGTATATTTTAAAATGTGTCGATCACTGAATAAATTGTTATTGATAATAAAGGTCCATATGTGTGGCAGCTGGGATGGTGGACCATACAGTCCCACTATGCTTGCACTGGAGGGTTATCTATACCACAACTATCCTTATCTATACCACAAGCATGCAAAGGTTTAACCATTTTTTCAAAGTTGTTACCAATACTTTATTAAGTAAACAAAATTAATTAAGTAAACTTTATTAAGTTTATTAAGTAAACAAAAACTTTATTAAGTTTATTAAGTAAACTTTATTACTTTATAAGTAAACAAAATTAATTAGGTAAACTTTATTAAGTTTATTAAGTAAACTTTATTATTTTATTAAGTAAACAACTCAGTCTCTGAAACTATTCTGAGTCACTCTGAGTCATGTCCATGGTCTCAGCTGTGAAGCATAAGGCAGTGACTCTGGATGTGGCTGTGGCTTGAGTGCTGTCTGACACGACATTGGGGTGCTTGGCCTCAAGGGTACAACAGGTGGTGGTGTGTTCAGGAAGCTGTCCGAGAGCTGACTCAGTCCTGTGAGGTTGAGAGGCCCTTCATCAAGGACTTGAGATGTCAGGCCCAATACTGATGACAGATTGTCTGTTGACAGGCTTGGCTCTGGGGTGGAGGAAGGGTTGGGATGAGTGTAGTGGGGCTGTCTGATCAGCAGCTGGGTGAGGAGTGGCGTCTGTGGCATCCGATGAACCTGGGCCTGGACTGGGAAGTTATACTTCTGCTGTGGGAAGTCCTGGTAGTCGTAGCCTTGGTAGGTTGAGGGGCTGTTGAAAGCCGTGGAAGGGATGTGATGTCGCCTGGGGTGGAAGAGCAGATCTGGACTGG
>BLBF01000048.1:13615676-13636395 GCA_015471245.1 Laticauda colubrina | reverse complement strand
GGGGGGGGGGGGGGGGGGGGGGGGAGGAGGAGGAGGAGGAGGAGGAGTCCTTGCTTGGTGTTCTCTGAGCTTGTTAGTTTTCTTGGAGACATTTCAAGATCTAGCTAGGGAACATCATCAGTGCTAGAAGAGAGTGGGGTTTATGGAAAAGAGAAGGAGAAGGAAAAGGAGAGGAACTGTGAGGTCCTTGGTGCTCTCTAAGGTTGGTAGTATTCTGACAGGTGTTTCATTACCAAACTAGGCAACATCATCATTGCTGACATTAGATTCCAACTCCACTGTAGAACCAAAAGTGATTTTCTGCAAGAATACCACCAAGCACAAAGAGCATCAAAGACCCAACAATTCAACCCTGAACCACAGGTATTCTCTTCTATCAGTTCATCAAGTCCCATCTTGCAACCACAGGTGTGTCATATGTCTTGGGCCAGTCCCTCTTTCTTGGTTTGAATTATTTGGGCAGATGGAGAGAGTTAATTGTTGGAAGATTCTTTGAAAACAATCTACATTTAGTTGTTTAACCCTTTCAGTGGCTTGGTCCACATTCCTTAACGGATTAGATGTTCCAATGAAGATCTTCTGGATCGACTGTACAAGAAGAACAAGGTGACAGAAGCAGAGGTGAGAATCCTTCCTACTGTATTTTAGGGAAAGGACCAAATATTTTAAGACAAAAAAGGATAGTTGAATTCAGTTGAATTCCTTCTCCAGCTCATTTCTTTCTGGTGTTATAGACTCAACTTCCTTTATCTCCAGCCAGCCCAAATGTAACTCTCAGTACTGATTATTTGTAGCTCAGAGTTGAATTGTGTGGTCTTTGATGCTCACTGAGCTTGTTGGTTTCCTTGCAGACATTTCATAACCACACTAGGTAACATGATCAGTGCTAGAAGGATCTGTGTTTAACTTTTCTCCCAAGCAGCTTGGGGAAATCATGACCTGGATGGCTGAGAATCTCTACAGAGCTTTTTTTATGTGACCTGAATAACTTCATTTTCCCTCTTCTGAAATAGGTCAAATTCTACATCAAGCAACTTCTAGAAGGCATCCTGTATATTCACAGCAATGAAATATTACATTTGGACATCAAGGTAACTTTTTTGAAAATTGGAAGCTTGCACCGATCTAATATTTAGTCCCATTTTAGGCATGAAAGCCAGCTGGCTGACTTTGGGCCAATCACCAGGAGACATTGAGTTCTAGCCCTGCCTTAGGTATGAAAGCCACTGGATGGTTTTAGACCAATCATCAAGAGATGTTGAGTTCTAGTCCTGCCCTAGGTGTGAAAGCTGGCTGGGTGACTTTTGGCCTACCACTCTTAGCCCAACCCACTTCACAGGGTTGTTGTTGTGGGGAAGTTAGGATAAAGGTGTGTTGGATGTGTTCACCATCTTCAGTTATTTGTAAAAATAATAAAGGCAGGATATAAGATAAAATATAAAATTTAAAAGAAAAAAATAAGACAAAATTAAAGTAAAACAACACCACTACTACCAATAACAACAACAAAAACAATGATAATAATGATAATAATGATAACGATGATGACGATGACGATGATAATGATAATGATAACTGTACTGTATTAAAATGGTTGACTCCTAAACCTCACATTCTGATTGGCTAAGAAGGAACCAATCCTAGGAGTCGCTAAAAAGGCGGCAAAACCAAACTAATGTCATTGGCTACAAGCCGGCAGGCAAGCCTCTATAAAAGGGCTGCCGCGGCTTGAGCCAACGTTCCGTTTTCACTTGTAAATCAACTAATAAAGACTTGTTGTTGGAACCCGGTCTACCTCGAGTTTTTCCGAATGGAACAATAACAACAACAACAACAACAACAACAACAACAACAACAACAACAATAATAATAAAGTTTTGGAACACAATACTCCGGATATCATGTTTGTGTAGAAGAAAAAAGTGTGGATCGTCGACATTGCCATACCTGGTGACAGCAGAATCTGAGAGAAGCAACTTGAAAAAGTTACCAGATATCAGGACTTGACAATCGAACTGCAGAGACTCTGGCATAAACCAGTGCAGGTGGTTCCAGTGGTACTGGGCACACTGGGTACTGTGCCTAAAGACCGAGGCAAACACTTGACAACCATTGGCGCTGAAAGATCACCATTGATCAGCTGCAGAAGGCCACCTTACTGGGATCTGCTCGCATAATCCGCCGATACATCACGCAGTCCTAAACACTTGGGAAGGGTTCGACGAGTGATTTGTGATACAAAACCCAGCATGGTTATCTTGTCTGCTGTGTACACTGTCATTTTTGTGTATAATAATTGATAATTAATAATTACAACAATAATAAATTCTTCCTCCCCCATTTCTCCCCAGTTAGGCTGAGCTGCCATCTAGGAATGAAGCTGCTAAGAGCCATGCCTTCTTTCTTGACCAATTCTCTCTATTCCTTCTTCTGGTCAGTTCCCACCATCTCTCTTCCATCTCTGCAATCTTTAATGGACCACAAGGAGAAATAGAATAGAATAGAACATTCTTTCTCGGCCAAGAATTTGTCTCCAGTGCATAAGCTCACAGTGTAGATACACGCTCTAATTATAATTATAATCATAAAATGCAATCATCGTAAATCATAGATACAACAAGGGGTGGGCTTCAAAAAATTTAACAACCAGTTTTCTGCCCAGTTGCTGAGTGGGTGTGGCCTAGTTGGCCTCCTGCACCGGGGTGTGTGTGTGTTTTCACTCTCCCTGCCTCTGGAGGCCTCACTTGAGCCTCCAGGAGGGCGAAAACGGCCTCCCTGGGCTCCGGAGCCTCTTTGGAGACTGGAAACAGGCCCATTTCTGGCCTTCCAGGAGGCCTGTTTTTCACCCACCATGAGCCTCCACATGGCCCCTGCATTTACCTGCAATCCAAAATGGGCCGCATAGGGAGTCCTGGGAGGGTGGGGTGGGCAGGGCCAGCCAGGAGTTAGATTTGCCGGTTCGCTGAACTAGCCATAAAATTAACAACCTGTTCGCTCAAACCGGTGCAAACTGGTAGTAGCCCACCCCTGGATACAACACTCAGGGATAGTCATAGCCTACTAAAGCAATCAAGATAAATCATTAGGATACTAAATAAAAGCAATCAACATAAATCCTAAGATACAAACAGCAAAGTGATAGTCATCAGATGCTAAAAGGATAGCTAATAGACAGATGAGAAGGATAGTAAGTAATGCAGACCTAATAGCATCTAGGTCATATAACAGAGCTGTGGGAATTAGTTGTTTAGCAGAGTGATAGCATGGGGGAGGAGGAGGAAATGTCTTTGTGTCTGTTCTGGTGTGCAGTGCCCTATAGCATTGTCTTGAGCAAAGAGTTGAAACAATTTATGTCCAGGATGTGAGGGTCCATAGATACTTTCTCAGCCCTCTTTCTAACCCCTGCAGTATATAGGTCCTCAATGGAAGGCAGGCTGTTTGCCATTGTTTGTTCGTTTGTTTTCCCTACAGTCCTAACTGTTCTTTGAAGTCTGTTCTATTGGTTGCTGTGCCAAACCAAACAATTATTGAGGTGCAAATGACAGACTCAGTAATTCCTCTGTAGAACTGTATTTTTATTTTATTTATGTATTTATATCAATTGTTTACAAGATAATAGGTATAAGTATATACATAGTTATGAATACATGAAATGGGTACATATAAGAAAAATAAAAGAAACAATAGGACAGGGATGGTAGGCACGTTGGTGCGCATATGCACGCTCCCTACAGACCTCTTAGGAAAGGGGTGCAGTCAATAGTAGACAGTCTAAGGTTAAAGTTTTTGGGGCTTGGGGAAGAAACCACAGAGTTTTTATTTTATGTATCAGCAGCTCCTTGGGCAATCTGAGCTTTCTGAATTGGCGCAGAAAGAACATTCTTTGCTGTGCTTTTTTTAAATGATGTTTTTGACACTAGATGTCCATTTTAAGTCCTGAGATATTATAGAACCTAGAAACTTGGAGGTCTCTACTATTGATATTGTGCTGCTTAAACAGAATCGGGCCTTCTGAAGTATAGGTAGCCCTCAACTTACAACATTTAATAACCATTCAGAGTTACAATGGCACTGAAAAATATAATTTATGATCATTTGTCACCCTTACAAGTGTTGAAGCATCCCCATGGTCATGTGATTAAAATTGGCAACTGGCTCATACTTACGATGGTTACAGTTTCCAGGAGTCACGTGATCACGTTTTGTAACTGACAAGCAAAATCAATGGAGAAGCCAGAGTCATTTCACAACCATGTTACCCACTTAACCACTTCAGGGATTCATTTAACAACTGTGGCAAGAAACATCATAAAACAGGCAAAACTCGCTTAACAAATGTCTCAGCCAAAAAAATGTGGGGTTCAATTGTGGTTGTAAGTTGAGGACTACTTGTATCTCAGAATTTCAGCAAGGAAAACCAGTTCTCTTTTTGCCAACAGGTTTTATCCCACAATTCTTTTCCATACTGATGTTTCTTTTTTATCCTTCTCTTCTGCAGCCTTCAAACATTTTGCTGGTCCACCCTGACAGGGATGACATTAAGATCTGTGATTTTGGCTTTGCCCAAAGGATAAATCCATCACAGCCTCAGCACAGCACTTATGGATCTCCAGAATTTGTCCCACCAGAAGTACTGTCCAGGTCTCCAGTGTCAATGGCATCGGACATCTGGTAAACAAATGCTCTCCCTTCTTGTTCCTTGTAGTTTTATTCTAACCTTCCTCACTGCTTTTGGTGAGCCTTCTTGAAGATCAGTGGAAAACCAAGAAGGTTAACTCTAAATTAGCAGACTTGCAAAATGCTGTGGATGTAATGTGCTTAGGCATTTAATGAAATAGACCACAATCTACATAATCTAGAACAATGTGGGATAGATAGCATCATCACCAGATGGATTCAAAACTGGCTGCCCAACCACACTCAATGTGTCGTTTTCAATGGAATACGACTACATGGAGGGAAGTAAGCAGTGGGGTGTCACAAGGTTCAGTCTTGGGCCCAGTATTCTTCAACATCTTTATAAATGTTCTAGATGAGGGGATAGAAAGAGAACTCATCAAATTTTCAGATGACAGCAAACTAGAAAGAACAACCAACACGTTTAGAAGATAGGCTAAAGATCTAGAAAAACAATAACAGAACAAAATAACAGATTTGGGATGGACCTTGAAGGTCTTCTAGTCCAGGCTAGTGCTCAAGTAGGAAACACCATTTCAAACAAATGGTTGTCCAATCTCTTCTTAAGAACCTCCAGTGTTGGAGCATCCACAACCCCTGAAAGCAAATCATTCCACTGATTATTCTCACTGTCAGGAAACTTCAGACTTGAACATTGGATTCTATCTAACAAGATGCAGTTTCTGTGGTGAGAAAAGTACTTCCTGCATTTAGGTAGGAAGAATTAAATGCAGTTATAGAACCAATAGAATCAATAGTCGCAACTGTGAGACTGATCTAGGTGTACCAGTAGAAAACCACTTAAGAGTGAGCCAACAATATGTTGTAGCTGCCAAAAGGACCAATGCAGTCCTGAGCTGCATCAACAGAAGGATAGCATCAAGTTCAGAAGAAATGACAGTATCACTTTATACTGCATTGGTGAGGCCACACTTGGAATAATTTATCCTGTGGTGGTCCCCATGATACAAAAAAGATGTTGAGACCCCAGAAAGAGTGCAGAGGAGAGCAACCAAGATGATGAAGAGTTGACTCTAGATGCTAAATGTTTGAATGACCTAGGTATGTCTAGTTTATTGAAGAAAAGAATCAGGGAAGAAATTATAACTTTCTTCCAATACTTGTCACAGAGAAGAGGGGAATCAATCTATTATCCAAAACACCAGAGGTCATAAAGTAGTGGGTAGAAGCTCATCAGAGGAAGATCTAACTTGAAAATAAGAAGAAATTTCCTGGCAGTGAGAAAAATTATCCAGTGGAACGACTTGCCTCTAGAAGTTGTGGATGCTCCATTACTGGAGGTTTTCAAGAAGAGACTGGACAACCATTTGACCAGGATTATATAAAGTCTGCCTTGAACAAGGGGTTGTACTAGAAGACCTCAGAAGTCCCTTCCATCACTGTTCTATGTTCTAATCTTTTGTGTTTCGGAATTGATCTCCAGAATTTACTGGTTCATGGCTCTGTATTGTTGAGAAATTCAGGAAAAATGGAAGATTCTTCTGACAATAGAAGAAACCAGCTCATCCTTCATGGTAGGATTTCTCAACCTTGGCAACTTGAAGATGCTGGCTTGGGAATTCTGACCACCCATCTTAAATTTATCAAGTTGAGAAAATATGTTTCAGGGCACCAGAACCAGGGAAGGTTGGTCTATCAAGGCTTTATGGGACCTGAGATTCGTTTCTAATATTTGTTTCTTTTCTTATAGGCCAGTTGGTGTTATTAGCCATTTAAGGTAAGCATATGGGACTTTATCATATTACACATAATTCCTTGACCTATGACCCTAATTGAGCCCAACATTTCAATTGCTAAGCAAGACAGTTGTTAAATGGGTTTTGCTTCATTTTACAATCTTTCTTGCAACAGTTGTTAAGTGTATTACTGCAGTTGTTAGTAACACATTTTTTATGTGAATCTGGCTTCCCCATTGACTTTGTTTGTCAGAAGTTGCAAAATGGGATCACATGACCCCAGGACACTGCAACCATCATAAATATGAGCCAGTTGCCAAGTATCTGAATGTTGATCACATGACCATGGGAATGATGCAATGGTTGTAAATGTGAAAAACGGTCCTAAGTCACTTTTTAAGTACTGTCACAACATTAAACAGTTACTAAACAAATGGCTATAAGTTGAGGATTACCTGTAGATCTTATCACCAACAAATGGCCATCCTCTGTCTTTTCTTTGCAGATTGGTTCATGACCATATAAACATTTCAAAATTTTGTCTTTTTTTTTAATGATCAGCTTGACCTGCAAGTCTCCCTTTGTTGGGGAAAATGACCGTGCAACCCTGCTTAACGTCCAGAATGGGATTGTTTCATGGAATAGCTCTGATTGGGATCATCTGAGCAAAGAAGCCAAGGATTTTATTGAAAAAATCCTTCAACCAGCTCCTGGGTAAGTGGATGTATATACACTTCTCATTTTCATTTCAGAGAGATAGCATAGGAAGGAGAGGTATTTCTAAAATATGAAGTCTTTTCTTCTGGATATTAGAAGAGGGACAGATCTGAGGGGCAGGTAGGCTCTGGAAAAGCCAGCAGTCTCTGATGTCCTTGGTGCTGTCTGAGCTTGATGGTTCCCTTGCAGAAGTTTCCTGACACAACTAGGGAACATCATGTCAAAGTCTGGAACGCCCTACCTGATTCAGTTGTCTCAGCTACCAATAATCACAGTTTCAGTCCCAAATAGACTTCTGTGGACCTTACTTCATACTTCAGTGGTTATTAGAGGGGGCCATGCATTAATGCACTAAAGACGTGCCTATTGTCTGTGTCATTGTATTTTTATTCTATTATTCTTGTTCTCGTTTTTTTTGACAAATTCCAATAAATAAATCATCAGTGCCAGAAGCGAGTGGGGTTGGCTCTCATTTTATATAATAGCACCTTGCCCTGTCAATCTTGGTGGGAGTAGTTTTGAGAGTTCCTTGATTAGGCAATTGTTTACTCCAACACTGATAGGGTAAGGTGCTATTATATAAAACAAGAGCAAACCCCACTCGCTTCTGGCACTGATGATATTGCATCATGGAATGTCTGCAAGGAAACCTCCAAACTCAGTGAGCACCAAGGACCCCACAATGCTTCTCTCCTTCCCCCCCCCAGTAAACCCCCCCCCCCCCCACTTCCAACACTGATGATGTTCCCTAGTTAGGTCATGAAATGTCTGCAAGAAAACATCCAAGCTCAGAGAGCACCAACGATCCCAACAGTTCTCTTCCTGCTCCTCCTTCCTTTCTTCTTCTCCTTCTTCTCCTCCTCCCTCTTCCTCCCCCTTCCCTTCTGATGATGTTCCCTAGTTGGATCATGAAATCTGCAAGAAAACAGCCAAGCTCAGAGAGCACCAAGGACCCCACTGTTGTTGTTGTCCTCCCCCTCCCTCCTCCTCCTCCTCTAACTCCACTCCCTTCTAACACTGATGTTGTTACTTAGCTGAGTCATGAAATGTCCACGAGAAAATCACCAACCTCAGGGTGCACCAACAACCCCACGGTTCAGCCCTGAGCTACAAATATTCTCTCCTATCAGTGCCCATGCTCTTCTTATACTGCTTCTCCAAAGTCCATTATCCTAGAAAATTCTTGAAATTTGTAAACCAATATGATTGATTGATTGAGTGGCTGATATATCAAACCTTATCTAAACTCACAGTTCTGGACAGTATACAGTTTAATCAATAAAATAAAACATTAAAAACTGAATAATTTAAGATTTGAAAAGTGTGAAATATTTTTTAGAAGCAGACAATTAGGTCCCAAAGTGGAACAGATCAAGGCATACATTGGTGGATGGCAAAAGCTGCCAAAGAAGAGATTTCAGAGAATGAACAGAGTGTTGGTGATCCTAGCCTGAATTCACACAACCCCATGAGACCTTTGCCAGTTACCATATTAAACCTTTCTGTTCAAAATCAGTTCTTTCCAGAGACATCAGAGTCATTGAAATATTCTTTGAATACACAGCTGTTCCTAGACATATCAAGTAGAACCTGGTTTATTGTTTCTCTTTACAGAACCAGGCCAAGTGCGATGGAATGCCTTTCTCATCCCTGGTTTTCTGTAAGTTTTGATTGCTGTTGAAGGACTGGAAAAATTAAATTTGGATTCTTATGCCCCTTTCCTCCCAATCTGGACTGCAGGGATGACTGTGAGGGCGGTGAGATCAGAAAAAGTCAAGATGGCAGCCCAAAGGGACAGGGCTATGATTGCGGAGTTGCAATTTCCATATTAATTTTTTAACCTCCCCAATTTGGAAGATACCTTTGCTAAGACAATCTATGTCAAAGTGTAGGCTTCTCCCAAAATATGTAATTTACAGCAAGAATTTAAAGGAACAATGCTGTTTTTTGACCTGGTGGCTTGTTTTTTTTTTAAGAAATGAACAATTCCAGACAAATACCAGAAGCTCTGGTGTTCAAATAAATTGGGATATTTGCTGGGTGTTTGAAGATATGACCCGGAATTTATTTTCAAACAGATATATTCCTTTTCAGCACAAACCCCCATCTGAAGAGGCTCATTTTATTGAGACAAAACCGCTCAACTTTTTTGTATCCCGAAGCAAATGGCAGGTTAGTAAACAGCTCTACCCCGGTGCACAGTTATTTTGGCTTCACTAGTGTCAGTGTTCTGGGATTCATCACATGCATTGTTATGCACGTTTACAATTTTTATTTTAGAGACTGAATATATCCAGTATAGACAGACCCTGCTGTTTATTCTTGGCAAACTTGGAAAGAGAATAACTTAGATTTTAAATGCATATTTAAATGGCTTAAATATGGTTCCAAGGTTCCTTGTCCCATGTTCCTGTGTGAACAGCAAGTCTCAAGGTTGCATTTTTCAACTTTGGCAACTTTGAGACATGTGGATTTCAACTCCCAGAATTTCCCAGCCAGCATGGTTGACTGCAGAATTCTGGGTGGGTTGAAGTCCAGATATCTTTAATATTGCTAAGGCTGAGAAGCATGGCTTTTAAAGAGTTTCTATTTATTTGCTTTTATGATTGGATTTCTCGAATGCCCTTCTCATTAATATAAGTAGTCCTCGACTTACAATCAAAACTTCCATTGCTAAGACAAATACTTGTGATGTGAGTTCTGCCCCATTTTGCGAATTTCCTTGCCGCAGTTGTTAAGTGAATCACTGCAGTTAAGTTAGTTACACAGTTGTGAAGGGAATCTGGCTTCCCAATTGACTTTGCTTGTCAGAAGTCACAAAACGGGGATCATGTGTCTCCCAGGACACTGAAATGATCATAAAGATGAGTTAGTTGCCAAGCGCCTGAATTTGGATCATGTGATCTGCATCAGCTATAGGTGTGAAAACCGGTCACAAATAATTTTTTTCAGTGCTGCTGTAACTTTGAAACTCTAAACAAATGACCATAAATCGAGGATTGTCTATATCTGCCAGCCATCTTTGAAAATTACATCTTTTTTTAACACATGAAACAACTCTCAAAAATAGATTGCAAAAATTAAATGGGGTTTCCTATTAACTCCTGATTCACTGTGACTTTTAAAGAAATGTAAGAGTATAGAAAATCCTTAACTTATGACCACAATTGAGCCCAAAATTTATGTTGCTAAGCAAGACAGTTAAGTGAGTTTTGCCCAACTCTATGATCATTGTGGCCACAGATGCTAAATAATCACTGTAGTTGTTCAGTTAGTAATTTTTTAAAGTCACCTTTTTCATGACTGTTGTAATGCCAAATGGTCACTAAATGAATAGTAAGTCAACAACTATGTATCTTGCAGATTTTTTTGCAAAACTATTTGAAGTAAAATCACCATTTTGACCATGATGATATAATTGCAGCATGTGGGGATGCATCATCAATAGATTGGATAGCTATTTGTCTGGAATGGTATAAGGTTTCTCTCTTGAGCAGGGGATTGGACTAGATGACCTTCCAGGTCCCTTCCAACCCCATGATTCTAGGTTCTATCATATTGTGTTTAGGCTGGCCTCAGTTTTCTCTTTTCCATTGTTTTAATATCCCTTTCATGTCCAGCAATCTCTTATGAGCTACAAGTCGTTGCTTGTGATGAGACCAATCCCAGAAATTCTGGAAAAGCATCACAAGAACACCTCACTTGGCGTCTCCCGGCAACTGGTCGAAGAGAGCAGTTCCTCCAGCACCAGTGGGTCATCTTCAGACAATGAAATTTTGGTGTCCTCTGGAAAAAAACCTTTCGGACCCATTCCGGAGGTTCGTCTATCTGTGCTGGAAAGATCAAATGATCGAGATGATGAAGTATTTGAAGATGAATTCAAACTTCCTGAAGACTCCATGCCACCCATCAAAACCAGAAGGCTGAAGGAGCCTTCAGCGAAGGGACAGTTAGATAGACATTCTATCCAAGAACGAGAAATCTCCGCCCATGGAAGAACATTGTTTGAGTTGGCTTCATTGCAAGATCAAACTGGATTGTTGCTTCCAGAAGAAGGAAGAATAGAACGATCTCCAGGTTGTGTCCCGAGACATAGTGTCATCAAAAGTACTTTTTACAGCCACCCATCGGAAAATCTGACCTATTTTCCTTCCTCACCGGGAAAAGGGCAAAGAAAACAGTTAGAAAGAGCTAAAAGGTCTTACAGGAAAGCTGGATATTCAAAGTCTGCTTTAACTGGCCTACGGGAACCCTTGCTAGAACAGTTTGAACTTGGGAGAGAAGGAGGACCGTTGGTGGATGCAGAATTGGGGAAGGAACGAGAAGGAAGTTATGGACCCCTAATCACCAAATCAGCTTCTTTTGATACTGCTCAGAAATCGCCCAAAGTGACTTTCCAGGTATCGGCCAGGAGCCGTTCTTTGGATGACTACAGAATAAGAGCTGGGAGCTTCACTGAGGAACAGGAGATTGCAGAAGAGGACCTGGACGCCATGCTGCAGGGTGGCCCAGCAGAAGGAACTCATCTGAGGGATGAAAAAATGTCAGCAGCCAAAGCTAGGACAGGTTTTTCTGAAGAACACCCAAAGTTAGTCCCACTAGATGACAAGGAAAGATCCAAGTTGGGCCTTCAGCAGGACAAGAAGACCTTGATTTTGGCA
The DNA here is from genome assembly GCA_015471245.1 of Laticauda colubrina. Lineage (NCBI taxonomy): Eukaryota > Metazoa > Chordata > Lepidosauria > Squamata > Elapidae > Laticauda > Laticauda colubrina. The sequence continues at coordinate 13,624,643 of BLBF01000048.1, read as the reverse complement.
TGGGGCTCTGAAAAAGTGGAAGATTTACTGCAGAAAACTAACGTGCCACATTTAGTGGGAAGATCTCCTCAAGGCAGAGAAGATCAGATTCTAGAAGCTCAGCAATCTGGTTTTGCTTTAGGGTTGGCTTCAAAAAATGACATTGAGGAGGAGCAGATATCCATGTCTTTTCCTTACAGGGATGGACGAACCATTTTTCCACAAGGGGAAGCCTCTGGTTTGAGAGTGTCACCATCAGAGACCCCAAATTTGGTGTCTTGCGATAGCAAGGAGAAAAAACCATCCCCTGAGACAACCCCAACTTCTCCCAAGAGTTTTGAAGGACACCAACATCAACAAGGAGAAAGTCTTCATCTTCTGAAAGCTGTTCCTTTTCACATCACTCATGCTCAGACTGAGAAACAGCTTGCTGGTGCTCCAGACAAGAGTTCTGCCTCCTCTATCCTTGAGGAACAGCAAAGTTCATCCCAGAAGCTCTCAGGATCCCACTTGACCAAGTCAGCCATGTTGGAGAAGAAAGATCTGGAGAAGTTGGACATCCCTCAAGCAAAAATGGCTACACCTTCAATTTTTGAGAGCGCAAAGCAAAAACCTTTACATCAATTGCCCATTGCACATCTGGAAAGGAAGCTACCATTTGCAAAAAGTGAAGGTCCTGCTCATCCAGAAATGGTTGCTCTGGGAGGAAGCCAGCATCCATCACAACAAAAGTTTCCTCCTTACAGAAGACCATCTCCTACTAGCCCAAAAAGTGCTGCTGCTGTGATGCAAGCATCTTCCCAAGCAGGCTTTGCCACAGTACCCATACTTCATGGAGAAACCCAGGTAGCCTCACTTCCAAAATCCTCTGCTTACCCAGAAAGAGAATCTCTTCTCAGAGAGGTTCAGCAAACTCCTCAAACCCAAGCAGATCTGAAGTCTTTCTCTGAAGCTGAAAAGTATGAGCTCTACCACCACCTGCCATCTGCCCCTGGTGAGGCCCTCAAGGGATCTGCTGTAGCGGGCTATTCTCAAGCGAAAATGAGACCTTTTGCAACTTCTGAAGAAAAAGTCTCCCTAACTCAAATAAAAAGACCATATTCCATTGGAGAAGGCAGAAGCCACGAGCAGAGACTTTACAGTGACTCAGAGGCGCATGTTCTGGAAAACTTAGCGGAGAAGATGGCTTACCAATCAAAAGCAACACCTCCTTGGCCAGAATCATCCCAAGATGAGATGCTCCATCAAAAGTCATCTGGCCAAGCGGTGAGACCGAAAAGTAGGTATCTAGTCCGCAGAGGCAAGAGAGAAGGAGGCATTGGCTTAGCAGATCCTTCAGAAGCCGATGTTATCTATCCTGGAGAAGAAGACTATTTCAGTCTTCAGTCTTACCTGAAGAAGAAAGCCAGGATGTCTTCTTCTTATGAAGGCTTGGATTATCCAGGAAGTAGCCAAATGTATGAAATTGCCCTTGTGCAGATCCAGGATCTCTCGGAGATGCCTCGTCCTGACAGCAAAACCTCCAAATTTGATATCACGGAGGTGGAACCAGCTTTCCTCAACCTTCATGAACTCTATGACATTGTCTATTCTCCATTTGAGTTCCTGAGTTTCAGGAAAGCTCCTGAAAATTTGCCCAGCAAAAGACCACCTGGATTCAAACTCCCTTCTCAGCAGGAGAAAAAAATATGTCTCAGGGAGGATAAATTGCCTGAGGTGGACCTCAAGGAACCTTCTGGAGAAAAGGAAACAGATGCCCTCAAAATGGAGATAGGTCCTGAACCAGCCATAGCACCACGGATAGGAAAGAGGTCTGACTCAGAAGGTGATCTACTGATGGGGTCCCAGTATGATCTCCCATCAGATTCAAAGAGGAAGAGGAAGAGTTCTCTCCAGAGTGCCTTAGGACTTTTCAAGCCAGTTGTCCGCTCTCAATCCATGGAGCAGGTGGAACTCAGTCTGAGGAAGAGGATGAAGGCATCCGTAGCTCAGTTCTCAAAGATGCTGACCAGAAAACTTTCCAGTGAAGACACCAGAACAGGTAATGATTATCTTCCTTGGCTGACATGAGCCAAAGAAAAGCCCTCAGGATCATTACTGAAGTAGAGATGTCCTGGGTGTAGAAAGGGATGTTAGGATAGGCCAAGCCATAACTCAATAGTAGGGAAAATATATTTATTTATATGTCAAATGTAGAAATGGTGAAGGAGAACTTCATAGTAACCTGGCTGGATTCTGGTTAGAGAGATCACCTGGGATGCTTTTAAGAGTATACTGTCACATCCTACAACAATAAAGTGGCATTTCTGGAATCTTTGTGGGATCTGTTTCAAGATCCTCCTCAAGGGGTTGACAGGTAGCTACTAATTCTGGTCTCAATCCAGCTTCTAAAAGGTACTTCAAGATATTTCTGAAGGACATCCTGGTTAAGAGAGCAGCAGTCTCCAAAATTTGTAATTTTAAGACTTGTGAACTTAGAATTCCCCATCCAGTATGACGGGCTGAGGAGTTCTGGGAATTGAAGTTCATAAGTCTCAAAGTTGCTAAGTTTGGAGACTTCTGCAAAAGATAATGGATCTTCAGATCTCCTGGCTGCCCCATCCCTGACCTTTTGGGTGGTCCTCTATTTTCTAGCCTCTGAAGAAGTCAAAAGTGAGCAAGCTGAGAGGACCTCTTTGACAGAGCCTTCCCCAACTTCCAAAAAAAAAAGGATGTTTTTGGCATTCACCTTGCCCAGCCTCAAGACTAAGGACAAAGGTATAGCAACCAGGGGAGGGGGAACAGAAGGAAAGTTGGGAGGCTGGAGTGGAGGAGGGAGGGTTGATTTGGGTCCTGAGTTCGATCTCCGCATTCTGCATTTATTTTTAACCATTAATGCCCAACAGTGGGAGTCTTTGTTTTACAAATGCACTGAATAATAAATAAATATTTGGGAAGGAGGGAGGGGAAATAGGAAGGAAGGAAAAGGAAACCAGAAGGAAGGAAAGGAAGAAAGGAAAGGGAGGGAGGGAGGGGAGGAGTAAAGAAAGAAAAGGAAAGTGGAAGAAAGGAAAGAATGGCAATAATAAAACCAACCAAAAAAAAATCCATGGTCCACTGCATTTTGCTCCAGAAGTAGTTCTGAAGTCTTCAAGGGCCGCCCCATGTAGCAAATATTACAGGAGTCTAGCTACAACTTCTAAAAAAGAGGGTGGAAAGTTCCTCTTTTGGTTCTCATACTTCTGGACTCCATTCCTAATTTTTGACACTTATTCGGAAAGTCCAAGTGCACTTTCTTTGTTCAATTGGGCTTGGCCAGTAGTGGGATGGATGATTCCCCCGGAAGCAAAATCAGTATATTTTCAGAATCAAGACATATCAAATTTAGTCACACAAGCCCATGATACAAAACTATCCGTTCTCCTTTCCAGGACCTTCCTTCACAGAAGAGCTCACTGATCAGACAGTTGCCATCGGACAATCTCTGACCCTCTCCTGCCGGACCTCCTCCCATGCCTTCTCTGGCATAGAATGGTTCAAAGGTACCGTAGCTGCTGATATCAGGGGTGGGCAGGTTGACAGAACCTCCCCTTTCTACAGCAGATCCCTGTTCACCTCCTGGCTGGCTCCTTGTTCAAATCCCTTCCCACAGGTTGACAAGAACATAACCTGGGGTTTTTGAAGCTCCTTCAGCTTGGTTGTTTTACTTGCAGGCGTTCTGTTACCAAACTAAGTAATATCATGAGTAACAGAAAAAAGTGGGGTTTGCGGGGAGGAGGGGGTGGGGGGAGGAAGACTGTGGGGTCCTTGGTGCTCCCTGAGCTGGGTTGTTTTTCTTCCAGACATTTCATTGCCAAACTAAGTAATATCATCAGTGCCAGTAACTGCTCAACTGTTGAACTGGTGACATTTTGCTTTCAGCTGGATTTACTTTACTTTGCCTGCTTACTTTAAAGCTTTCTGAGGTTTTGAGGGCTGTGGGGTGCTTTGGATCACACACAAAAGGGGCGCTTTTGACACAAAAGGATGCTCAAACAGCATTTTGCAGCTCCTCAAAGCCAGGTGTATTTTCACTCCGGGTTGGGTTGCAGCCCTACGCAAGCTCCCCTCGATCCTGAGAAAAGATGCATTGGGTTTAAGGTCTTCAGGAAGAGTGTCACAGGTGTACCTCCTCTCTAGTCCTTTTATCTCCCCAAATTCCTCTTTTGTCCAGTGATATTTCCAAGCTATATACATTATAGAAGTAGTCCATGACTAAAATTCATTCATTTAGCAACCAGGATTAGGAAGGAAGGAAGGAAGGAAGGAAGGAAGGAAGGAAGGAAGGAAAGGAAAGGAAAGGAAAGGAAAGGAAAGGAAAGGAAAGGAAAGGAAAGGAAAGGAAAGGAAAGGAAAAGGGGAGGGAGGGAGGGAGGGAGGGAGGGAGGAAGGAAGGAAGGAAGGAAGGAAGGAAAGGAAAAGGGGAGGGAGGGAGGAGGAAGAGGAGGAAGGAAGGAAGGAAGAAAGGAAAGGAAAAAGGGAGGGAGGGAGGGAAAAGAGGAAAGAGGGAAGGAAGGAAAAAGGGGGAGGGAAGAAGAAAGGAACAAAGTTCAAAGTTACAACAGCATTGAAAAAAGTGATGGCTGGTCCTCACACTTACAACTATTGTAGCATCCCCAGGGTCACATGATCAAAATTCAGGCAGCTGGCCACCATCTGTATTTGCAACAGTTGCAGCATCCTAGGGTCATGTGATCACCATTTGTGACCTTCCCACTGGTCTCCAACAAGTAAAGTCAATCGGTGATGCCAGATTCCTTTAATGACTATATGATTCACTTAACAACTTCTGCAATTCACTTAACAACTGTAGCAAGAAAAAAAGGTCATGGCTCACTTAATGGCCTCACTTAGCAAGAGAGTCTTTGGTCCCCATTGTGGCCATAAAGTTGAGGACTACCTATATAATTTGTGGGACTCCTGATTCCAGGCATTTCAAAGAGATTAACCTTCAATTTGAGGTGGTAGACAAATTCCTGGAAACTTTCTTTTTATCGCCTTTTAGATGGAGCAGCAATTTGCAGCACAGATCGGATCCTGATTTCTTCAACTCTAAAACGGTTCCAGCTTTTAACCGTGTTATCAGCTACGATGGCAGACTTTGGCGTCTACACCTGCAAGGCTACCAGTTCCCACAGTGCTGTTTCCACCTCCTGCACCATAAGGAAAGCAGGTAAAATATGGTTTTCTTCCTCCTTGCATCCTGGGATCCAAAAAGGCTCAGAAATTGTGGGTTCAAAAATAGGAATGTAGAGATTTTGGGGAGGAAAAATATCTCTCCTTGTGCTGCCTGAAAGCATCTTACCCTTAAAAACCTCCTCAAAACTTAAGGTAGTCTTTGCCTCAGGATTAAGGGGCATTTCACTCCATCAGCTTTCTCCCAAATCACCTCTCCCTCTGGCTCTATTATGGTGTTGTGTTTCTTTTCTACCAGTTCTGTCTTATGTTTGTTTAATTATCTGTTTATACTCTGTCCATTCATACATCATTCTCCACCTCTTTCTCTTTCCATTCATCTAAATTCATGTCTGTATCTATCTGTGTCGATCTTTATCATCTATCTGTCTGTCTGTCTTTCTATCCATCAATTACTTCTATTATCTTTTGGTCTGTTTCCTCCTCCTCCTCCCCCTGTAATCCCCATCCTCTTCTATCACTGAAGATGTTACCTAGTTGGGTCAGTTAGTCCGGAACTACAATAATATCTTCTATCAACATCATGTTTCTTACTTAATGAAAAACATTATTTTAAATAAAAGACATTGCAACTGGAATTAATGAGTGTTTCTCCTGATGAGATCAGCCCCCAGAGTTTGTGATTGAGGTGCAGCTGAGCTGAAAATGCATCACAAAAATCATCATTTCACGATGCTTCAAGTTGCTTTCCAGTGTGTTTCCAAAATCATACACACCAACATTGGGATGAATGATGGTTTTCTATTCTGCCCCAGAGGCACCTTCAAACATACCTGCCCCTGATATCCTTGAGGTTCTTGAAGATGGAGTACAGCTGGCCTGGGAAGCAGTGGAACTCAACAACCCAGTGACTTACACTGTTTTGTGCAAGAAGGATGGTAAGCAGCTTCTCTTTTACAGGTGGTCCTCAACGTATCACCATAATGGAGCCCAAACTTTCTGTTGTTCAGCAAGACAAGTTTTTCCCCGTTTTATGGACTTCCTTGCTTTTCTTTCAATGCTGCAGAGGTTGTAAGTGTGAAAATTAGTCAAGTAGTTTTTTTCAATGCCATTGTAACTTTGAATAGTCACTAAATGGTTGTAAGTTGAGGACTATCTGTATCGCCTGCATCTTTAAAGGAGGCAAAGAAACTACGGTGGAGAGCAATGGAGGGTGATTGGCCCAAAGTCACCCAGCTGGCTTTCTTGCTTGAAACAGGACTAGAACTCATAATCTTCCTACTTTATTAATCTTTTTTATTAATTTAATGTTATATATTAATCTTTTTTTTCTTCCTTTTGTTTTTTTGCCAAGATGGAGAGTGGAAAACCCTGGCCAGTGACATCCCAGATTGCTGTTACACAGTTGAACATCTTCCTCAGGGTTTGGTCTACTCCTTTCGCATTGCTTGCGTAAGCCCAGCCGGCGTGGGTCCATACAGCTACCCAACTCCCAAAGTGAAAATTGGTGAAGAAGATCAAGCAGGTATTCATTTTCTCAATAGGAGAGAATTTGTAGCTCAGGGTTGAAATGAGGGGTCCTTCGTGCTGTCTGAATTTGGTGGTTTTCTTGCAGACTTTTCATCATCCAACTAGATAATGTAATCAGTGTTAGGAAATGTAGGCTTTGCTCCCTTTATAGTTACAGTTGCTTATCTTGGCACTGTTGCTGGGAGGGTGTGTTTTCCCTCTTGGTAATTCCTTGATTAGGGGATGGGATCCTACTGGCACAACAACAGGTTTGGTGAGTGCACGCTTTGCGCACTATTAACAAATTACCAGCTCCGGCAAATATTCATCCTCCTGCTGACAAGCAGCACTCTGTCATGCCACGCAAAGCAGCTGAGGAAGAAAAAGCGGGGAATAAAGCACACCCTAAAGCCCAGGCAGGCAGGTGGGTGGGTCAAACAGAAGACCAGAAGATTGTTGCAGTGAACTAGTTCGGCTTAGGCTACTCTTTGGAGCTATCAATTCTATAGAACTGGGCTGAACCGGTAGAACCCCACCCCTGGGTATTGCTTACTGCTTCATTGTTTGTCTGGTGTTAATCCATGTTTATCTGGGTTTCTCTTTTTGTGTGATGCTTGCTGCTCTCTGAGCTTGTAGTTCAACTCATTGACAAACTTGATAACATCATCAGTGAATGAATGGAACATCTGCAAGCAAACAACCAATTCTGAGAGCACCAACTCTCCTCCTCCTTCTCCTCCCCACAACCACCCCCCTTTAGCATTGAGATGTTGGGTTATGAAAACAGCCAAACTCAGAGAGCACCAAAGAGCCCACAGTCCTCCCCCTCCTCTTCCTCCCCCTCCCCTTCACGTAGTTCTAAAGTGAATGGCTATGATTGTTAAGTGATATGCGGTTGTTAAGCAAATCCAGTTTCTCTCATTGTTGTTGCTTGTTGGAAGTTGGCTCACATGGTCCCAGGATGCTGCAGCTGTTCTAAATTCATGCCAGCTGCCAAACACCTGAATTTTGACATGACTATGAATAATGCTGCTTTAGTTGTAAGTGCAAGGACAAGTTTTAAGTTGTAAGTTGTAAGTGCAAGGACAGGTCACTTTTCTCAGTGCCGTTGTAACTTTGAAGAGTCACTAAACAATTGGTTGTAACTCAAGGACTAATTGCACTGAATATAAGTCAGTAGTACTCAACTTACAGCTGCAATAGAGACTGCCCGCTTTGGTGGTAAGATGTAACAGTCGTAAAGAGGCTCATCACGTGACCTATCTGATTGGATAGCTCTGGTCATTAAGTGAATCATAAATCATTAGGCAAGTCAACATGACTGTTAAGTGAATCTGGATTCCCCATTGACTTTGCTTGGCAGAAGGTGGCCAAAGGGGATCATGTGATCCCAGGGAACTGCAACGGTCATAAATATGAATCAGCTCCCAAAGGTCTGAATTTTGATCATCATGGGCACGCTGCAATGATCATAAGTGTGAAAAGTGGTCAAAGGTCCCCCTTTTTTAGTGCCATTGTAACTTTGAACGGTCTGTAAATGAACAGTTGTAAACTGAGGACTACCTATGTAAACCAAAGCCAGAACAATCAGTGCAGAAGGACTGGGGTTAAAACAATGGCTGCAATAAAATCGGGACTGTTGTGTGTGATGGAGACTCCGGGGACCCCTCCCTGCTGGGGAACTAAGTTTAGCCTCGGAAGGGTTGGTGTTGTGTTAGGAGCACTTTTATCTGCCGTGTGTGATAACCATGTTTTAATTTAGAATTTGTCCCTTCCTCCTGCCCTCTTTCAGCATTTCAAGCTCAGGAAGAAGAGAACAGGATGGCAGCACCACCAACCCACCAGACCTACGCTTTTCAGACTGAGATTAAAAGGTACGCCTGTCCAGATGGTCCTCCACCTGTGACCACAATGGAGCCCAAAATTTCTGCTGCTAAGAGGATCTTGGTTAAGGGAGCTGTGACTCATTTTTAAGACCTTTCTTGCCAAAATTATTAAGTTGAATCCTTGCAGTTGCTAAGCTAGTCACACAGTTGTTAAGTGAATCTGGCTTCTCGCTTGTCAGAAGGTCATAAAAGGGGATCACGTGACCCTGGGACACTGCGACCATCATAAATATGAATCAGTTGTCAAGCAGCTGAATTTTGATCACGTGACCCTGGAGAGGCTGCAACTTCACTGTAAAAGTGAAAAATGGTCATGTCACTTTTTCAGTGCTGTTTTAACATTGAACAGTCACTAAACAAACTGTTTAGTGTAAGTCAAGAACTACCTGTACTCTTTCTTTCTTTCTTTCTTTCTTTCTTTCTTTCTTTCTTTCTTTCT
>BLBF01000048.1:13524318-13615035 GCA_015471245.1 Laticauda colubrina | reverse complement strand
GATAGATAGATAGATAGATAGATAGATAGATAGATAGATAGATAGATAGATAGATAGATAGATAGACAGACAGATAGAAAGATAGATAGATAGATAGATAGATAGATAGATAGGTGTGAGAGAGAAAGATAGAGAGATGGGGAGATAGAGATGATGGATAGATATGCAGACAGAAGATAGAGAAAGAAATGAGAGAAGAATAGAAATACAAAAGATAGATTGATAGATATTATTATAGATATAGGCCATGCAACAAATGAATCAGGAAGGGTTTCAAAAGAAAATGACAACCAATTCAAACATTTAACACAATTTCTAGGATAACTTGTATTGTAGTTCTAAGTGTGTGTGCACCCAGACTCAAAGCAAGAAAATTATTTTCCAAAACACAGAAAGGAATGCAGCACTTGTATGTTTGGCAGAAGCCCATTGGCTACCAATAATGTGGGAAAGAGTGAGGCAATAAAATAGAAACTTCCTAAACTTTTTCCAGGGAATGAGCATTGCAACTGAAAGCACTTTTAATAATAGCTGTGCATCTGGGCTAGGCTGGAAGTGAACAACCAGAAACAAAACTTTGAAATTCTGCACAACAGATGAGTAACCATTTATGCAACAGGTGAGAGAAAGAGGTTAAGGAAAGAATCAGATTAGTCCTGAAGCTGCTTTTATTGACAGGCAATCCTTGATTTACAACTATTTGTTTAGTGACCATTCTAAATTGCAATGACACAGAAAAAAGAGACTTAATGTTTTTCACACTTACAACTGTTGCAGCATCTCTGTGGTCACGTGATCAAAATCCAACTGCTTGGCAACTGGCACGTACTTATGACCATTGTTGTGTCCTGGGGTCACATGATCCCCATTTGCTACTTCCTGATGAGTAAAGTCAATGGGGAAGCTAGATTCGCTTAACAACTGGGTAACTGCAGTGGTTCGCTTAGCCATGTTGGCAAGAAAGGTGTTAAAATGGAGCAAAATTCACTTAATAACTGTCTGGTTGAGCAACAGAAAGTTTGGGATTAATTCTGGTCGTAAGCTGAGGACTTCAAATCTCTGACAAGCATCGTTCTTTGGCTGAACAACATCTGTACCCTGGTCAACTTGATGGATCCAATTCAACAGGTTGAGACTTTTGGAAACTGGCTTCCCCGCAGGTAACATGGCCCCAAACCATGTTAAGGCTTTAAAGGTGGAAACCAGGCTCTTGAACTGCACCCAGAAAGATTTCAGTAGCCAATTTTGCTCACACAATAACAGGTAGTCCTCGACTTACAACCACAATTGAGCTCATTTCTATTCCTAAGCAAGACGGTTGTTAAGTGAATTTTGCTTTGTTTTACAACTTTTCCTGCCAGAGGTGTGAAGTAAATCACCATAGTTAAGATAGTAACATGGTCGTTAAGCAAACCTGGCTTCCCCCCATTGACTTTGCTTGTCAGAAAGTCGCAAAAGGGGATTACAGGACCCCCGGGACACTGAGACCGTCGTAAATATGAACTGGTGGCCAAGCATCCAAATTTTGATCATGTGACCAGGGGGATGCTGAGATGTCATAAATTTGAAAAAAATGGCCATAAGTCACTTTTTTTCAGTGCTGTTTTAACTGGTCACTAAATGAATGGTTGTAAGTCAAGGACTTCCTTGTAGTGGTGTTATATTTGGCACCATTTTCTCCATGCGCAGTAGTAATCCCAATTTAATCACAATAAATAATCCCATTTCATCCCAAGACTTTCAGAATTTTAGTAGTGAAAGACCTCATAGAATCATTGGGTTAGAAGGGACCTCGGAGGTCATCTAGTCCAACCGCTCCTGCCTGAGCAGGAGATCTTATACCATCCTGGTCAAAAGTTTGTCCAGTTTATTTTTGAAAGCCTCCCGTGATGTTGGGTTCTCTTTCTTCAGGGGCCGTTTCAGCATCATCAAACAATGCCGAGAAAAATTCAGCGGAAATCCCTTGGCTGCCAAAATCATCCCATATCAGCCGGAAGAGAAAGATAACATCCTACAGGAATACCAGATCCTAAGGAAACTGCACCACACCAACATAGGGCAGCTGCAGGGCGCCTACGTGAGTCCACGTCACCTTGTGCTGATTGTCGAACTCTGCGTGGGGCCCGAGCTGCTTCATGCCTTAGCTGGGAGGTAAGTAGGTACATTTCTTTCTAGTTGACCAACTGCAGGAGGTCCTCAATTTATGAACATTCATTTAACAACCTTTTGAAAGGGGGGGGGGGACTTTGGACGGTCCTTGCACTTATGACCATTGCGACATTCCTGATCAAAATCAGAATGCTTGGCAACTGGCATGTAATTACAACAATTATCATCGTTGTTGATACTGTGACCTTCGCAGTTGGCTTGAACCAGTTAATGGGGGGAAGTTAATGGGGGGTTAATGGGGGGAAGCTGATTCACTTAACAACTGTAGAGATTCACTAAACAACCATGGCTAAAAAGGTAAAATAAATCGGGAGCAACTCCTTCAAAGGGTTATTATGACTGCAATTGGGACCAGGAACTGTTGCTTTGCTAAGGCCCGGTCCCACTGCACCAATGGATGCAAAGAGGATGTAAAACGTTAAAAAAAGCTTGCCATCCATTGGAACACGCTATGCATCCATTGTGTACTCACTGCATACGTGTTTCATACACTCTATCCGTCGAGGATGCGTCCACTGCGATTTCATCTGCACAAGAAGTTTTGAGCTGCACAAAACTTTATGAACAGATGAACTTTCCGCCACGTACGATGTAAATCCGCAACATACGAGCAACAAATGTTCTATGTCCATTTATCATCCGTTCAACGTCCGCTGTATCCTCTCTGCATCCTCTGGGCATCCCCTCAACTCACATCCTCTGCAGCTGAAAACGGAAAGAGGGAGGAAACAAAAGGTTCACGGAACATCTATACATCGTTAGCAGCACGGAAATAGAAAGGATACGTTTGCATCCGATATACATCCGCGTGGCATCCGCTTTGCTTCCTATAGGCGTACGTGATGCATCCGCTTCATCCGCTATGTGTCCGCTTCGCAATTCTCCCCCGGAACCCTTCAGAGGTGTCATCCGCTGTCATCTGCTAGGCTTCCTATGAACATCTGCTTAACATCCCCGCTACATACTACCCACGTCCGTTCTTTTCCGTTCTTTTCCGTTCTGTTTATGCAAATTTTCGCCACTTTTTGGAACGGATGACAACGGATGGAGCCACCCCCGAAATTTTGCTCGTCCGCTGTGTCTTTTATGCATATGTTTTGTGTCCGTCGGCCAATGGGACCAGGCCTTAATTAGCAAACGAGAAATCCTGTTCCCTAGTGTGATGGTAAGTCAAAGACCACCAGTAGTACCCTGATGATCCTACACACCATAGTTCTGGATGAATTACAACCATTTGTTCAGTATCCTTCAAAGTTACAACAGCACTGAAAAAAAATGGCTTGTGACCATTTTCCACACTTACAACAGTTGCAGCTCCACCCCAGGTCACATGCTAACAATTCAGAGGCTTGGCAACTGGCATGTACTTTTGACAGTTGCAGTTCCTGGGGTCACATGATCCCCTTTTCTGATCTTCTGACAATCAAATTCATTGGGGAAGCTGGATCTATTTAACCACCCTGCTATTCACTTAATAACTGCTGTGATTCACTTAAGATCTGTGGCAAGAAAGGTTGTAAAATGGGGCCAAACTCACTTAATGACTGTCTCACTTAGCAATTGAAATGTTGGGCTGATTCTGACTGCTTGCACCTGACCGTATCCATGGAGGCTGATTTTCTTGACATCGCTGGACTGAATCGAACTTTTGAGGCATCCCTGACCCCATTTGTGTTTGTACTGTCTTCTCTTTCCCAGGTCTTCGTATTCAGAGGTGCAGGTCAGGGATTACCTGTGGCAGATTCTCAGCGCTGTCGAGTATCTTCACAATCAGGACATCGTGCATCTGGATCTGCGGTCTGAAAACATGGTGATTGTGGAGCCCAACCTGTTGAAACTTCTTGACTTTGGCAACGCCCGGTTCTACACACCAGATCAAATCATAACTGTGGATGGATGCACAGACTATGTAGAAACCATGGGTGAGTGAGCCAGGAAATCCGAGCTGTGGGAATTTGACACCATGGATAAAAGAAAATAGGATATTCTTCAGTTCCTCTTGTTCAGAGTCGGCCAGAACTTTTCTTGATAAGGAAAAATGGTTGTTAAAAACTAAGGCCTCCTGACCTCTAGATCTCCTGTTATCTGGGATCTTCAGTGGAAGGTGGCAAGATTTGAACTTGTAGCTTTTTGCTGCACCTAGCCTGTTCAGCTATAGAACTGGTTTCATATTTATAGAAGATGCACATACATATTTACAGAGAAAGATGACAGAAAGAGTAGATAGATAAATGGATGGATGGATGGATAGAGACAGGCAGGCAGATATAAAAGAGAATATTTATGGAGCAGGACTGAGCTGTGGGGTCCTTGATGTTCTCTGAGCTTGATAGTTTCCTTGTAGGTGTTTCATGACCCCACTAGGGAACATCATCAGTGCCAAAAGTGAGGAGGGAAGAGTTGTTCCCCCCTGGCAGTGTTGGAGCGTGTGTTCTTGGTGGTTCCCTGTTTTGGCTGTTCTTTATTTTTTGACTGTTTGTCTGAGAAACAATTAAATAGTAAACAACAGCCTAATCAGGGAATTACCAAGAAGAAATAAATATAAATAGCAAGCACTGATGGTGTTACCTACTTAGTAATGAAACGTCTGCAAGAATTCTACCAAGCTCAGAGAGCACTAATAAATCTACATTTATATATACACAAACACACACATACTGACAGAGAGAGAGGGAGGGAGATCCTCTTTGAGGTAGATGGGCAATTCAGAAATGTGGAAAACAAACAAACAAAACCAATTTATAGGTCAGATTTTTGCAGAAAATATAATTCTGCAAATCTCTCTGAATCCGAATCACCTGGATCTTTTAGCGGGACACTTTCCTAACACATGTGTGTATTTTTAGCTTCAGAACTCCTATCTGAGAAGGGAGCCGTCCCGCAGACAGACATCTGGGCGATTGGTGTGACAGCTTTCATCATGTAAGTTGACCTCAGCTTCTCTTGACAGAATCACAGCACCTTCAAAGTAGAAGCCCTCTGCTCCAATCTTCTGCAGAGGACAGAATCCCTCATATCATGAGATGGGATGTACAGTGGATGTGAGTATAGAAGACTAGTTTCGCTTAGTGCTTAAGGCACCAGGCTAGAAAGCAAGAGAACGTGAATTCAAGTCCATCTTAGCCATGAAAGCCAGCTGAATGACCTAGGGTTAAACACAAGGGGAGTTCTAGTCTTGCCTTAGGCGTGAAAGCAGGCTGGGAGACTTTGGGCCAATCATCAGGAACCAGTGAGTTCTATTCCCACCTTATGCATGAAAGGCAGCTGGATAATTTTGGGCCAGTTCACCAAAGAATTCTAGTCCCGCCTTAGACCTTGAGCCAATCACCAGGAGATAGTGAATTCTAGTTGCATCTCAGAATCGAAACCAACTGTGTGATCTTGAGCTAGCCACTTTCTTTCATCTCTAGGAAGCAGGCAATGGTAAATAACTTATGAAAAAACCTTGCCCAGAAAACTGTCGCGATTAGTCCAGGAATCCAAAATTAACCAGAAGTCTCTCTCCCCCCTCTCACCTCTCTCCCCCCCCCCCACTCTCTCACACACATACAAAATCATTTTTCAAGTGGGCGCCCTCCACTAAGGTCCCAAATCCAGCAGAATTGCCTAGGCTAGAGTTATAAAAGGCAGATCTGTCTGAACTGTGCTCTGTAATCTTTACAGAAAACCTGCAAAGCTGTTTATGTACAAACCAGTGTCTTTCCCCAAATCTCTAGTGGGATAGTCGAGTGGAGAAGATGCTGTGAATAAGAGAGGAGAGACCAAGGTTCTATCCTGCATCAGCCAAAGAAGCTTCTGGGTGGACTTGGGGCCATTCCCCCTTCTCTCGGCCTGATTATCTTGTGGGAGTAGGTCTTAAAATAAGAATGGGGGACTTGCAGGTTCCAGTTCCTAACCCCCCCCCTCCTTTAACCTCAAACTAACCACTATTGACATCACCCCATTCCTAAGAGGTCTGTAAGGGGCGTGCATAAGGGCACCATCATCCCTGTCCTATTGTCCCCGTTGATTTGTTCCTATTTCCTGGAATCTTACTCATGTTTATACTTATATCTATTACCTTGTAAGCAACTGACAAATCAAATCAAATCAAATCAATCAATCAACCAATCAATTAAAAACTTAAGACCTATTTGGGTGATTTGGGATTGACACTTGTGGGACTTTTGTAAGGGGGGGAAATAGGACTAGAGAATGCCACACAACATGCCATCTAATGTGTCTGTAAAAAGCAGACTACAAATTTGTGAATAAATAAATTAATCCACAATGTTAGGCAAAAGCAGGCAGAGGCAGGAGAAACTCATAATTAGGATGCCTCTGTTCTCCTTACCAATTTGATTTTTGAAATATCCTTATCTGGAGAAATGCACCTGCATGGGCATGACTTTTAATTAGGTATTATCAAAGCCTTCATAGCGATCCTTTCTGAAAAGAGGCAGTGAATGCTGCTCTATTTTATTTTTTTTAATCTTATTTTTTATTTTACTTTACTTTTATTTTCTTTCATTTCATTTTATTATTTGTATCTCACTGTTATTTTTACAAATAACTCTAGCAGCAATGAACATATCCAATACACCTTTCTCCTCCTATTTTCCCCACAATAACCCTGTGAGGTAGGTTGGGCTGAGAGGGAGAGATTGGAAAGTCACCCAGCTGGCTTTCATGCCTAAGGTGGGACTAAAACCCATCGCTTCCTGGTGATTAAACCAAAGTCACCCAGACAACTTTCATGCCTGAAGCAGGACTAGAACTCTTCATCTACTGGTGATTGGCCCAAAGGTGCCAAGCTGCTTTTCATGCCAAAGGTGGGACTAGAAGTCCTTTTCTCCCAGTTTCTAGTCTGATACCTTCATTACTGGCTTTCTTGTAAGAAAGGTTTTGAGACAGAATCAGGCCCAATTCAGTTTTCAGGGCCACCCAAAGGCCACCCAGATGCTTCCCAAGAAGTCCCCAGGTAGAGGTCCTCCGCATACCAGATCAAATTCACACCAGATGAATTTGCTTCATCAGGGAGTAGGCAGAGAGTAAGGCCCCCGAGTAACAAAAGAGGACAAGTTGCTAGTAGATCATGGTTCTGCTCTATCCATTTGGATCTCAAGTGGGCTGAGAGTTTACTAACTCTGTGTTTTGTGAGTGCTGATGTTGCTGGCAAATCAAATACAGGCAGTCCTCCACTTATGACCACAATGGAGCCCAAAACTTCTGCTGTTAAGTGAGAAATCTGTTACGTGAATGTTGCCCCATTTTATGACCTTTCTTGCCACAGTTGTAAAGTGAATCACTGCAATTGTTAAGTTAGTAACATAGCTGTTAAGTGAATCTGGTTTCCCCATTGACTTTGCTTCTCAGAAAGTCACAAAAGATGATCGCATGACCCTGGGACACTGCAGCTGTCATAAGTATGATCCAGCTGCTGAGCATGTGAATTTTTATCACACAATTATGGGGAGGCTACAAAGGTTGTAACTGTGAAAAATAATCATGTCACATTTTTTTAGTGCTGTTGTAACTTTGAATGGTTACTAAATGAACTGTTGTAACTCGAGGACTACCTGTATGAACTGAAAAGTGAGCTAATGTTAGAGGCAAAGCAGATTAGGAGCCAAGAAGGACAATAGGACAAAGATAATTGGTGAAAGACATGAAGAAATCAAATCAAATCAACCTGTGGTCAGAGTACAACATGTGTACAATAAGATTGACTGAGCCTCCCTTTGTGCACCCCACCTCCTAACACTACTCACAGTGAGGACAGAAGTCTCTAACCCAGATCTAATCTTACTACACGATGTGACCTTGCTGCACAAAGCACTGGCCCCGCAAGTCTATCATACTATGTTAACATGAAGTAATTTTGCATTCAGGAGTCTAACAGTCTATGGGTAGAAACTGTTTTGCAGCCTTGCTTTTCTATCTCCTGCCGGATGGTAGGAGAGTGAAGAAGTGCTGATCAGAGTGTGAGTCATCCCTGAGGATTTTCCTCACTCTTCTAAGGCAGTGAGCCACAGCAAGGTCATCTAGTGGTAACAGGGAGCAGCACATGATGTTTTGTGCTGTGCTCACCAGCCTCTCTAATGTCTTTCTAGCTGTAGCTGTCAAGCCAGCATACCACACCGTAATGTAAAAGGAGGCCATCAGTTGTTGTTCCACTTTATTCTTTTGCAAGACCCTTAGGAAATGGAGTCTCTGTTGGGCCTTTCTGCCACCTGGGTTGTGTTGATTTTCCAGCTGAGGAAACTCTCTCCACCCAGCTCCCCTTGGTGTAAAGTGGGGCGGATTCCTCTCTCTTCTTCCAGAAGTCTAGCACCCTCTCCTTTGCCTTGCTGATGTTCAGGTGCAGGTTGTTTTCTAGGCACTGTGAGGATATTTGTTGAACCTCCCCCCTGTACACTGTTTCCCCTCCACCTCTAATAAGACCCAGTACGGTGGTATCATTTGCGAACAGATGAGCTGGCAGGAGATCCAATCAAATCAACCTTCAAGAGCCTCTTAATGAGATTTTCAACCATCCAGGTCATGGTTATATATTAATTTATTTATTTGGTTTGTCAACTGCTTACAATAGGTATAAGTAAAAACATAGTTATGAATACATGGATACATAAAAGAAAAGGAGTGGAGAACTCTTCTTGTGAAATATTTCTGGACTTTCTCAACTGTGTTAATATCAGATACGTCATGTGGGTTCCAGATTGAGGAGCTGTTTTCGAATATTGGTCTGGCAAATGTTTTGTATGCTCTAGTTAGCAGTGTAATATTACCAGAGAAAAAGCTACGTAGGATTAGGTTAACAACTCTTCATGCCTTTTTGGCTATGTAGTTACAGTGGGCTCTAGCACTTAGTTCATTGGAGATGAGTACTCCAAGAAGTAATCCAGGAAGCTTCTTCAGTGAAGATTTGAGGAAACTTCTTGGATAAGAAGTGAAACGTTTTCCTAAACCAAGGAAGTCCAGTTGCCTTTTGGAAAAAGTAGCTGTGGGACAACCTGTGAAGAGTTTCAGACAGCTGGCAAAAGGCCAAAGCTCCACTAGGCCCCAAAATACTCTACAGGTAGTCTTCCTCCTCCTCCCCCTCCCCTCCTCCTCTCTGCAACCTCCCCTTTCTTCAACCACCAATGATGTTGCATTGTTGGATCATGAAATGATTGCAAGAAACTAACCGAGCTCAGAGAGCACCCGGGACCCCACATTTGAATTCCGAGCTACAAATACTGTGTTCCATTGGCCAAACCAAAGCTCTTCCTTCCTCTCCTCTTTCCAGGCTGAGTGCTGAATATCCCATCAGCTCCGAGGGTGCCTGTGACTTCGGAAGACTGGTCAAGCGAGACAAAATACGACTCAACAAATGTTACGCTGGCCTTTCGGGGGGAGCCATCAACTTTCTCCAAAGCACGCTTTCCTTGAATCCATGGTGAGAAGATCTGTTTGCTCCTCAAGGGTTGCTCTTTCACACATTGCAGATATTTTTTTCTATCCCAAATCATCTCAATTAAGTAAAGGTAGTCCTCTATTTATGACCACAATTGAGCCCTGTATGATGACCTTTCTTGCCCCCATTGTTAAGTGAATCTCTTCAGTTGTTAAATTACACAGTTGTTAAGTGAATCTGGTTTCCCCATTGACTTTGCTTGTCAGAAGATTGCAAGAGGGGATCACCATGGGACATTGCAACTGTCAGAAATGTAAGTCAGTTGTCAAGCATCCAAATGTAAATCACGTGACCCTGGGGATGCAGCGATGCTCATAAGCGTGAAAAATAGTCATAAGTCACTTTTTAAAGTGCCTTTGTAATGTTGAACAGTCACTAAATAAACTGTTGTAAGTTGAGTACTACCTAGTAGTAACAATCAACAATCACTTCATGACCATGAGTGAATGTTTGAAGTTCCGACAGATCCCCAAAAAAGTACCTGCTACCTGCATTCCTGTCATTGTTGTTAAGTGAATCTCTGCAGTTAATTTAATCACGTGGTTGTTAAGTGAATCTGGCTTCCCCCATTGACTTTGATGGTCAGAAGGTCGCAAAAGGGGATCACGTGAGCCTGGGACATAACAACCGTCATAAATATGAACCGGTTGCCAAGCATCTGAATTTTGATCACATGACCACAGGGATGCTGTAACGGTCATTAAGTGTGAAAAGTGGTCCCATTTTGTATAATGTTGAATTGTCATTAAATGAATGGTTGTAAATTGAGGACTACCTATTAAGAGTTAGGGTTACTGAAAACAGTTATTTAAAGATACTCCAATATTTGAAGGACTGCCACAAAGTAGAGGAGGGTCAGGGGGGTCAACCTATTCTCCAAAGCATCAAAAAGCAGGAGAAGAAATGACAGGTGATGGATAATCCAGGAGAGAAGCAACCCAGAAATAAGGAGGCATTTCATGGCAGTGAAAGCAATTCACCGTTGGAACTTCTTGCCTCCAGAAGTTGTGAAAGCTCCAACACTGCAGGTTTTAAAGAAGAGGACGGACAGCCATTTGTCCGAAATGGTAGAGGGTCTCCTGGTTGAGCAGGGGGTTGGACTAGAAGACTTCCAAGGTCCCTTCCAATTCTGTTATTCTATTAAAGGGGGACTCTCTTCTGCTCCCATCACCAGCTGGGATGGCTGTGTAAGGTGAAGTCCAAGTTATGTTTAAGGTCTACGATGGAGAACCCCGGTGGTGGGATTCAACTAATTTAACCACTAATGACTGAGTGGGCGTGGCCATCTCGATGTAACTGACAGCAAGGTGGGGCAGTGCAAGCCTCTTTGCCAGTGCGAGTGGCCTCCAGCCGCCAATTCTTTGCTGGTGAGAGTGGCCTCCAGCTGTCACCTCTTTGCCAGCACGCGTGGCCTCCATCCGCTGCCTCTTTGCTGATACAAGCAGCCTGCAGGTGCTGCCTCTTTGCCAACCCAAACCAAGGCGGCAGATGCTTCCTCTTTGCCGGCGTGAGGGGCCTCCAGCCACGTGTGGACCAACAAAGAGGCAGTGGGTACAGGCCACTCACACCAGCAAAGAGGCAAGGAAGGCTCAGCAGAGAGCTGGGCTGCATGGGAGGCTGGGGCAAAGACAGGTAAGTGGGCTGGGCCATGGGGTCCACGTGGTCGACGACGGCTAGCAAGTGAGGGAACCAGAGAGCAAAAGCTGCTATGCCGCATCCAAGATGGCAAGGCAAGATAAGGGGTGACTGGGAGGGGCAGAGCAGGTGGGTCACAGTGGGTGGGGCCAGCCAGTGGAGCAATTAACCCATTCTCTGAACTGCACAAAAAATTAACAACTGGTTCGCTTGAACCTGTCTGAACCAGCTGAATCCCACATCTGGAGAACCCTTTCTAGATAATTCATTTCTGCTTTTTCTTCTCGTAGACCTTGAAAGCTGCTGCTTCTCCTTCTCCTCCTGGCCCTCCCCTTCCTCCTTTTCCTTCTTTTTGGAAAAAAAGAAAAAGAAAGATTTTGGTTTTTTCCTACTTGGTTTCTCTGATAGGGCTTCAACCTCAAAGTTCTGTTTCCTTCCAGGAGAAGACCAACAGCCACAGAGTGTCTTCAGTCTTCGTGGCTGCAGGAGACCGGCTTGGACGAACACCAACAAGCCACGGTGACCTTCTCTACCACCAAGCTGAGAAATTTTGTGGCTGAACGCGAGAGGAAAAGAGCACTCCTCTGTTCAAAGTATGGAGTGATGGCTGTGTAGTCCACAAAACCTCTTTCACACAATCTCAAAAAAGCAAGCATTTTTATGCAGCATATTGCCGAGATCAGAAGTTTGCAGGTTAAGGCATTTATTATGATTGTGGAAGAGAAGGGGTCCCAGTTACAACAGATGGATGCATTTTATTCATTTTAGAGCAATGCTACTCTCCTATCCTCAACAATGTGGTATAGTTAACAGACTGGGGAAGGTGAAAGTTGGCCCCAAAAGATTATCTGTTTCAAAAGCATTTTAAAGGTGCATGCAACCCACAGAAGGAGCTTATGAATTCTCTGGCTTATTTATTTATTTTTTTGGAAAGAAAAAAAGGAAGTATTTATGAAGAATCTGATTTTTTTCAAGGCTTTGACAAAAGCTGGACGGGAAGAAGAATCCACACTGTAGTTCCATTGTTTTCCATCACTTGAGCATGCAAATGTCCACGAACTTACAACTGTTTCACCAAAAACACAAGATTTAGATTTAATTTTGGTTTTTGTTTTAATTTAATTAAAGGTAGTTCTATTAAAATAAATTTAGTTCAGTTAATTATTTAATTTATTAAAGAATTTATTTAATCCAAATGAAATTAATAAAACTAAATTAATGAAATAATTAAATTAGATTGGTTTTATTAATGTTTTATTTTAGTTTTAATAATTATTTAATTATTCTATATTAGCGTTAAATAATTAATTGAACAGTTTCCTTTCGTTGCCTTTATTTCCCCCCCCCCCCTTGTGTTCAATAGGAGTAACTTTCAGAGGTGCAATGAAAGCTTGTTTTATTAGGAAGAAAAATCATTCTGTCTTAGAAGACTTCAATACACACACACACACACACACACACACACACACACATATATATATACATATACATATATATATATATACACATACATACATACATACATACATACATACATACATACATAATAAAACTTTGTGTTAAATATCAGAGTAAATTTCATTAACAGTTGGATGAGTTTCAATGGCTTTACAGCTGTGGCTTTTCACATGTGAACATGCTAGGGTGAAAACACACAACAATACTTGGACAATAAATCATTTTCATGCTGAGAACACCTGTAATCTCAACCCAAATCACAATCACTTTCAGCTTCCTGCAAAAATCTTCCCAAACACAACACTCCTCCTGAGGTATAAAGAGGTGGCTCATGCCAACCAGCCATGCTGCATGCAGCCCTTCAGACAATCTACCACCAGCTATTATTTTCAAAGAATTCCAGAACTATTTCAGAAAAAGAAATCATATAAAATCTTTCATAGTCTTATCAGAGAGCAAGTGCAGGGCCTCCACTGTACCCCACTGCTGTGAGGTTTGTTGCTCTCCAAACAAACAAACAAAATTGCTTCTTTTGCAGTGAAGAATGAACTGTCTGGCTGTTTATCACCATTGGAACCAAGTTTTGCAATCAAGAGATCCTTATCTTATTGCTTCACCTGGTTTAAAGTGACTGATTTGCTGTGGTTTTCTTTTTTTCAAATAGGTGAACTCTTTTTTCTTGTCCACACTGACTTTTTTTTTAAAAAAAGAATAGCCCAGAAGAACAGAAAAAAATTAAATTGTTGGGTTGCCTTTTGGATTTTCCAATTATTTATGAAAAAGAACTATTTATCTGCCTCAGTAAATAAATACTGTAATCAAAACAAACTTTTGTTGCAGTTGTTCATTGTAGCTTTTGCGAGTGCTGGTAACTCTTGTTCTTTGTAGTACAGGGAGTCCTCGACTTACAACCAAATCTGAGACCCAAATCTCCAGTACTAAGTGAGAAAATTGTTGAGTGAATTTTACAATCTCAGTTCCCATCGTTAAGTGAATCATCGCCGTTGTTAAATTAGTCACATGATTGTTAAGTGAATCTGACTTCTCCATTGACTTCGCGCGTCAGAAGGTTGCAAAAGGGGAATCACATAACATTGCAACCGTCATAAATAGGAGCCAAGCATCTCAATTTTGATCCTGTAACCATGGAAAAGCTGCAACAGTTGGTGAAGGGTGAAAAACGATCATGTCCCTTTTTTTCGGTGTGTCTTCAAATGGCCACTAAATGAATTGCTGTAAGTCGAGAACTACCTGTATTGAGAATGCCAATAGCAAGATAGTTCAGTAGTTGACCTCGTCTCGCATATGACTACATACCAACTTCAAAAAGGTGATTTTCTTAAGCAGCTGTACAGGCTCACCCGGATTCCCTTTTTTTTTCAAATAATCCACAGTGCGCTGAGTTTTGAATTTCAAAAACGGGAGTGGCCCACACAGAAGGGGGGTTTATAGCCATGGCATGTGCCACTTGGGCCAGTTCGCAGCCCCAGGAAGTGGGGGGCGGATGTGAGCTCTAGGTCAGCAAGGGGGGCCTTCCCCCATTCCTTCTGGGGTGCCACCAATTGCAGAAAGGCTCAATCAAATGTGAGGAAGGAAGAAGGAAGAGACAGAAGAAAAGAGAGAAGGGAAGGAGAAGGGAGGGAAAGAGAATGGGAGAGGAGGGAGGGAGGGAGGGAAGAAAGGGAAAAAAGGGGAAAGTAAGAAGAAAAGCAGAGAAAGAAGGAAGAAATTTTCAATTCCATTGTACATGTTGTGCATTGACAATGAACATTTGATTTGATTTGATTTGGAAAGAAGGAAGGAAGGAAGGAAAGAGAAAGAAAGAGAAAAAGAATGAAAAAAAGAAAAAAGAAAGAAACAGAAGGAAAGAGGAAAGGAAGGGAAGGAAGGAAGGAAAGAAGGAAGGAAAGGGAAAAAGAAAAAATAGAAAGAGAGAGAGAGAAAAAGAAAGAAAAAGAAAGAAAGAAAAAGAGAAAAAGGTCAAAGCTTTATTTTTAAAATCAGCACCTGGTTTCCAACGTCTGTTGCATATTGTGGAATTCAATTAAACACATGCCTTTTATGTCAGAACCTGGCCATTGGTGTTTTTTTGTGTGTGTTTTTTTCCTTGAACCCAGAGTCACGTCGGGAAGTCTGGCCATTGATTCAATCCCAGGAGGAAGAAGAAAGCTGGATCCCCTTGGGGAAATTGCCACAGGAGAGAGCCGTAGAGGAAAACTCCCTCTCTCTTGCAGCTGTTTTTTGAAAACCCCTAAGTACTTTACTTCATAGCATACTCAGAGCTTGCTTTGTGCAGATAAAGGGAGAAAGTTATTTTACAACACCCTCACCACCACCCCTTGCACTGAGGAGCACAGACCAATACGTAGCCGGAAAGAACAACCTTACATTTGGCCTCGAACCACACCACTGGGGAGATAAAGCTATAAAGCTATATCGCTATAAAGCTTTAAATCCAGAATTGCTAGTTGATATGTTAATCACATGGTTGTTAAGTGAATCTGGCTTCCCCATGGACTTTGCTTGTCAGGTCGCAAAAGTCGCAAAAGGGGATCGCAAAAAAAGGTCGCAAAAGAGGATCGCATCCTAGAGCTTATCCCAGAGTCCCAAAGTCTGAAGGGACCTCAGAGAACATTTAGTCTGACCCACTTCTTAAAGTAAAGCAAGATGGTGCCACAAAACATACCAGCGCAAGGATGCTTTGGGGTGAATCCATATTGCATTTCCACTACAGAATTAAGAACAGGGTCACTGGCGAGCATTTTGGTCTCAGAATTCACTCTACAGGTAGTCCTCGAGTAATGACCACAATCATGACTGGAATTTCCATTACTAAGCACTTAATTTAACAAACCATGTAACCAACTTAAAAGTGAGTTGCATCCCATTGTACCACTCTTTCTGCCACACTTGTAAAACAAATCCCTGCAGTTGTTAAGAGAATCAAGTGGCCATTAAGAGAATCTGGTTTTCCCCATTGACTTTGCTTGTCGGAGGCAGGCAGAGAAGGCGACTGTGAGGCCTCGGGAGGCAGCAACCGTCGAAACTACAGTACATGCCGGTTGACAAGCACCCAAATTTGGATCATGTGACCTTGGTCAGCTGTGATGATCAGAAGCGTGAGGCCCAGCTGGGGGTCACTTCTTCCAGTGTCGTATGGTTGTAAGTTGAGGACTTCCTGAAAGGTATTTTATAGCTTTCATTCACAGCACAGCAGAGCTTCAGCTTTCCAGTTGAAAAATATTCTTATTTATTTACGTAAGGAAATTTATACAGGTAGTCATCCATTTACAACCATTTATTTTGTGACCATTTGAAGTTACATTGGCACTGGAAAAAGTGACTTATGATAGATTTTCACGCTTACAACGATTGCAGTATCTTCATGTCACATGATCAAAATTCAGATGCTCGGCCACTGACTCACATTTATGACAGCCGTAGTTGCTCTTCTCTGCACTTTTTCTGAGTCTCAACATCTTTTTTATAATGTGGTGACCAAAACTGGATGCAGTACTCGAGGTGTGGCCTTACTAGGGCTTGATAGAGTGGTATTAGTACCTCCCTTGATCTTGACTGTATCCCTCTGTTAATGCAACCGAGGATTGCATTGGCTTTTTTGGCTGCTGCTGCCCACGGTTGGCTCCTATTTAGCCGGTTGTCCACTAGGACTTCAAGATCCCTCTCCCAGTTCCTGCTATGGAGCCTGGTTTCACCCAGTCCATATGTGTATGTGTTCATCTCCCAGTGACCACATAAACAGAATACAGGATAACAGAGTTGGAAGGAACCTTGGAGGCCATCTAGTTCAACCCCTGCTCAAGGAGGAGACACCCTGGAAAAATTGCTGTCCAATCTATCGCCACTGATCTAGAAAGCTTTGTGTTGTTGGCTGCCCTTGAACTTGACTTTTAAAAACAAACTGTAATGGGGTGGGTATTTATTTCCTTAATATCTGTCACTGCCACAGATTATTTATTTTTTTTACCAGCTCAGCAAAAATGACACTTTGGTTAATGTTTGCCGTAGGCCAAGGCCAATTTTCTTCCTATCTGTATATATCTGATAAAAAGCAAGGCACTGCAGGTATAATTTTCAGTTTATTAAATTATCAAAGCATTTCCTTCTTCGTCAAAGGCAGAAACCCTGTTGGGGAAGAGTTAGAATTAAGATAGGTACCAGATACAGGTAGCCCTCATTTAGTGACTGTTCAAACTTACAACGGCACTGAAAAAAGGAACTTATGACTGTTTTTCACACTTGATGACTGTTGCTGCATCCCCATGGTCCCAAAATTCAGATGCTTGGCAACTGACTCATATTTATGACAGTTGCAGTGTCCTGAGGTCTCGTAATCCCCTTCTATGACTTTCTGACAAGCATAGTTAATGGAGAAGCTGGATTCACTTAACAACCATGTCACTGATTTAACAACTGTAGGGATTCACTTAACAAGAGTGGCAAGAAAGGGCATAAAATGGGGCAAAATTCACTTAACCTGCATCTCATTTAGCAACAGAAATTTTGGGCTCAGTCGTGGTCGTAAGTCAAGGACTAACTATAGTTTTGCTACACACAAAGGAAAAAATCCCTTCTTTGGAATTCCTCTGTCTCTTAAAAAGCCCCTTAGCAAATTTCACTCGGAACCTCAGATCAACACACAACTCAGTTTGTGTACATTAGCACACTGGATCTGCATGCACCTAAAAAAAAAATATATTTTGGAAAGCTGAACTTGAACAGAAAAGGAAGGAAAGAGAAGCAACTTGGGAGGGCTAATTTCAAGGAAAGCTTCTCTGGTTTATTTTTTAGGGTGGATTTTTGATTTTCCAGAGATTTTATTTCTGTCCCTGGCAGCTGGCACGCAGGAGCTAAACTGTGTCATGCATATGGGGATTTGCACAACAGACTAAATGTGCAAAAGGAAAAGAAAGGGTTAATACACACCCATAAAGGAAAGAAAGAGACTGATTCCATAATACAGAGATAAAACAGTTTATTGGTGAGATATCCCTGGTTATCCTAGATTATCTTGTGCAAGCTAAGTGTGCAAAAAGAAAGGAAGAAGTTCACACAAATACATACACAAAGAAGGAGGGAGGGAGGGAGTTTGATTGCATAATATCGAGATAAACCAATTCACCAGTGAAATATCCCTGATTATCCTAAATTATCCTTGAAATATCCCTGATTATCCTAAATTATCCTGTGCAAGCAAAGTGTGCAAAAGGAAAAGCAGTTAATATACACACAAACATGCACACATACATACACAGAGTCTGTTTGCATAATATAGAGATAAACCAGTGAAATATCCCTAGTTATCCTAGATTATTGTGTGTAAACTAAATGTGCAAAAAAGTTTTTTTTCTCTTTCTCTCTTTCCTCTCTCTCTCTCTCTCTCTCTCACACACACACACACACACACAGAGAGAGAGAGAGAGAGAGAGAAAGAGAGAGAGAGAGAGAGAGAGAGAGAGAGAGAGAGAGTCAGAATTCCCTAACATAGAAAAAAACCAGTTCACCGGTAAAACCTCCCTGGTTATCTTGGATTATCATGTGTAGATCGCTGCCTCTGCTTTTAGCAACGGCAACGGTACCTAAACCGGACGTCATTCATGGGCTGCATCACCCCAAATCCGTAGCGGGTCTTGTTTATGGTCGGGATTCCCTCCTGCTGATTGATCAGCTCCAGGTCGAAACAAGCCAGCATCAAGAAAGTGAAAAGCTTGATTTCGTTGGTAGCAAAGTAACGGCCAGGACACATGGAGGTCCCAGCCCCCCAAGGCATGGTGAAATACTTCACCTTCTCACCGTTCTTAAAAAATTCCTTTTTGCAGCCATTTTGGCTGAGGAAACGGTCGTATTTGAAGGTCTGGGGCTCTGAGTGGATTTCGGGGTCCATGTGGGCCGAGAGGAAAGGGAAGAGGCCAATTTTGTCACCTTTGCGCAGCAAGTAGGACTTCCCGTTGTGGAGTTTGAACTCCATATCCTGTAAAACCAGCCGAATCAACAAAGGGGCTGTCACCAACCTCAAAGTCTCTTCCACGGCGCTATCCAGGATGGGCGTTTGGCTCAGCATCTCCTTGGTGATGTTCAAGGGTTTCTGGCGGGAGATCACCTCTTGGCCTGACTTCTTCACCACCTCCTCAATCTCCTTCCTGACTTCTTCCATGGCTTTGGGGTGCTTCATCAAGAACTCCAGGAGCCAGAAGGAAGCTGGACCGGTGTTACCTTGAGCGGCCCAAAGGAGAAGGAACATGAAGCGGTCCCTCATCTCTTCAGACAGCCCACTTTCGGCCAGCTGTTGAGACTGGTCGCTGATCCACCGGCTGATGTTGTCCTTCTGGAAGACGTTCTTCACTGAAAGCACCTGCCAGAAGTAGTTCCAGAGTTTCTTCACTTGGCCCCATTCTGACGGGGTCAACAGGGCGTACGAGAGGCGCGGGAAGAGCTTGTCATATTTGCGAAATTCGACATATACCTCTTCGGTGTGCTGCTTGTCCTTTTGTTCTGATTTTTCTTTCTGTTTCCCACTTGGTTCAGTGCCGTACAAAGCCAGGTACCCAGCTCGGAAGACCATGTTGTAGCAAAAGTGAAACAAACCATCTTCTTTCCAGGATTTTGGATCTTCTTTGGCGGTTTCCTGCCACTGGAGTAAGACGGCCTGCAAGGCATCCATCATGGCTTGGGTCATCACTCCCAGGCCTTCTCCCTTCAGATGTTTTGTGCTGGAGGCTTCAATGATCTTGTGTGTCTGGTGGGTGGCCTCAAATCGAAACACCCTGAGGACGAGCTCAGCTGCAAATGAAATGAAATCCAGTTTGCTTCGGGCTTCCTTGACGATGCCGCCGAAAGACAGTGGGTCTATCAAGAAAGTAAAATACTGTCCTGCGATCAAGGCCGTGAAGATGTCCCCATGCTTCTTCTGCATGGTTTGCAGGAAATCCATGTTGTCGTTTCGGAAGTGCAATGCGTGTCCTAGCCATGGAATGAGTCCTTTGTCCAAAGGGGGTTCATTGGGTCGTCTTCGGCGGAAGAAGCCTGTTAGGTAGAGGATCCCCAAAAGACCGGCCCCCAAGGCAACCGCGACTGTCACCCAGAAGGACATCTTGAAGAGTGTGTGCAGTTCAATGCAAGCAGCCCTTTTAATAATCACAGGTTCTTCCGAGAAAAGTGGGTGTAATTTTTGATACAGGGAGGAGTTTCGGTTGATCAAACAAACCAAGAATTGCAATTAACCCTTACAATGGCGGGGGGAGGGAAGGGAAGGGAGGAAACCAGCTATAATGCCTGAACCAGCTTTCCACCAGACAATCTCAAACACTTCATTAACCAACAGGAAGGAGTTGGGCAAGACATATGCCAGTGCTTATTTGAGCGTGTGTTTTCTTCACCCAGTGCAAGTTGTGCAAAACAGGAATATTGAGAACAAGGTCTAATCTCCTGAGAGAGGGAGAGGAGAGGAGCATATTTTTGAATATTTGGAGATCCATGAAGGATGAGGGTTGTGCGGGGAGGGGGGAGACAGAATGTGAGACTGCTAATCTCAGGATTAATGGGAGGGAGAAGGAAAAAGAAGAAGAGGAGGAGGAGACGAGGAGGAGGAGGAGGAAGAAGAAGAGGAGGAGGAGGAGGAGTAAGTATGATCTTCCATGCAAGAGTTAATTTTACACTGATTGTGACCTTACGGCTAGGTGCTTACAATCTGGGTGAGCAATTATTGCACTGTCAGAAGCTATTCGCTGCATGAAAAAATTAAATTATCTCAACACAGTTGGCCTTTTAAAACACTTTCAGTCAAAGGGGTTAAATGTGGAGCTCCCCCAAAAGGGTTTGAGGAAGAGACCCCAGAGTGAGTTTTCAATTGGGGAAGTCAGGATGATTTCAAGGACAACTTTTAAAAGCTTCAACCTCCTCAGAGTTGATCCAGATCTCCATATTTCTGGGGTGTGCCCCAGCAAATGTAAGATGTACCCCCCAGAACCCGGCCCTTTTAAACCCAGAACCTCAGCTTAACTTCAGTATGTTTGGAGGGGCGTATTGGTAGTCCTTGACTTACAACAGTCCATTTAGTGACCATTCAAACAGTGGGGGGATTCAAAAGTTTTTACGACCGGTTCTGTGGGCGTGGCTTGGTGGGTGTGGCAGGGGAAGGATCCTGCAAAATCCCCACTCCCTACCCACCCCACTAACCTGCTTTCCAGCTCCATTCTCCTGTGCAGGGCAACCAAAGGAGACCCAGCCAATCAGCTGGGACTCAATGGGAGGCGGAGAATAGATGGGGCTGGCGGGACCAGTCAGAGGCGGGATTGGCTGGTTCTCCGAACTTCTCAAAATTTCAGCTCCCGGTTCTCCAGAACTGGTCAGGACCTGCTGAAGACCACCTCTGCACTCAAAGTTAGAAAGGCACGGAAACAAGTGACTTATGACTATTTTCCACTCTTACGACCATTGCAGCATTCGTATGGTCATGTGTTAAAAATTTGGACACCTTGCCACTGGCTCATATTTATGACGATTGTAGAGTCCCGGGGTCACATGGTCCCCTTTTGTGACTGTCTGACAAGCAAAGTCAATGGGGGAATCCAGATTCACTTAACAACCAGATTACTAATTTTGCAAGTGCAGTGATTCAATTAACAGCTGTGGCAGGAAAGGTTGTAAAATGGGGCAAAACACACTTAACAAATTTTGGGCTCAATTGTGGTCACAAATCAAGGACTATCTGTAATTCTTTGAATATAGATTTTGAAAGGGTTTAAGCCTTTTGTCTTAAAAATCTTTCTAAATCGAAGGAGGTTTCTAACACTTCC
The DNA here is from genome assembly GCA_015471245.1 of Laticauda colubrina. Taxonomy (NCBI): domain Eukaryota; kingdom Metazoa; phylum Chordata; class Lepidosauria; order Squamata; family Elapidae; genus Laticauda; species Laticauda colubrina. The sequence continues at coordinate 13,593,522 of BLBF01000048.1, read as the reverse complement.
ACAGTTTAAGAGGAATGGATTAACTTTAAGACCCGTGGACTTCAACTTCCAGAATTCTCATGGCTGGTTGGGGAAGTCGTAGTCCACAGGTCTTAAAGTGGCCAAGGTTAAGATTCACTCATCCAGAAGATGAGTCTAATTGGCATCTCCTCACCGTTGTTTTGCATCATTTCAGGGTCTGTCCTGAAACAGATTAATTTCACATTTCTTATTCTTCAGGGGTGAGTTGATTTACAGATGGTCCTTGACTTGAGACCACAACTGGGACCAGAATTTCCACTGCTAAACAAGACAGTTGATAAAGCGACTCACGCCCAATGTTTCGGTGTTTTTCTCCCCATGGTTGTTAAGCGAATCTCTGCCATTTGTTAAGTGAATAATGCGGTCATTAAGTGAAATAAAATTTCCCCCATTGAGTTGGCTTGAGAGAAGCGGGCTTGGAAGGTTGCAAATGGTGATTACCCAGGGATGCTGCAGCCATCATAAATACAAACCAGCTGCCAAGTAAGTCCCTTTTTAAAGCATTGTTGTAACTTTGAACCGTCAGTAAATGAAAGGTTGTAAGTAGAGGACTGCCTGTATGTGCTAGTTCTCCCTTAGGGTGCCACAATGCATTTATGGAAGGGATTTTCCAGGCAGGGCTGCCATCTGCTAGTCATGTAGGAGATAGCAAGGAGAGAAACAGATCCCTGGGAAATTGAGAAAGATGGTAGAGACAATTTGTAAGGAGCCCATCTTCACATTTTATTCACTGGGGTAATCAATCACTGGTTTGGTTGTACCAGGGTACCCATGATCCACATCCCTCTCCTGGACATAAGAGCTGGGCCTGAAAAGGCAGGACAAGGAGAGAACCTGGAACTAAGAAGAAACTTCCTGACAGTTAGAACAATCAACCAGTGGAACAGCTTGACTACAAAGGTTTTGGGTGCTTCATAACCGGAGGTTTTTAAGAAGAGATCAGATAACGACTTGTCTGAAATGGTGTATTATATGCTTCAGTCAAGGGTTGGGCTAGATGACCCCCAAGGTCCCTTCCAACTCTATTATTCTGCATTCTGTATTCTTCTTCCAGATGCTAACCAGGAGTTAAGAGTTCCCTCTGCTGGCGTAACATTTGGCTCCAGGCTTTTTTCAAAACTAGAAACATATTTGATATACAGGTAGTCCTTGACTTACGATCACAATTTTGCGCCCAAAATTTCTGTTCCTAAGTGAGTTCATTTGTTAAGTGAATTTTGCCCCGTTTTACAACCTTTCTTGCAACAGTACTGGAGGGATTGGAGCATAAACAGAGTGCATATACAATGTGTGTCTGGCCCAATCTTTGATTTCCTTGCTGAGCTGGGAAATGAGCCAACTGCAGGGATAAAAACTTCTAGGTGAACTGCCAACCTTAGCAAAGTAACTACTTGAGAAATGCAAATTGCAATCCTCTTGTAACTAACTTAAAATGTATTCTTCCCAGGAACTTAAAATGTGAGAAACGAAGCTTTGAGATCAAATATATTTCTTTCCAATCCATCTAAGTAAGGTTCCTTTGTTTGTACAAGCGCTGAGAACATTTCATAAGCTTTCCTTGATATGAAATAATGTTTCCATAGCAAGGATGGTCTTTGCTAGCTGTGTAATCTATAAAAGTTCAAGAAAAAGTTTTTGTGCATGCGCGCCTTTCTCTCTCTACCTTGCTGTTTAAGGTGGGAGACTGAAAGGTCGCCCAGTTTTTCTTTTTTAATCAGAAAATAAAGCTGATTATCAGTAGCCCCATGTTCAGAGTTTCATTGGATTTATTAGACACTGAGCTGCACTCGAAAAACCTTAGAGTACTTAAGTGAATTACTGCAGTTTTTTAGTCAGTCACACGGTCGTTAAGTGAATCTGGGCTTCCCCCATTGACTTTGTTTGTCAGAAGGTCGCAAAAGTTGATCATGTGACCCCCGAGACAAACAACTGTCATAAGTACATGCCAGTTGCCAAGCATCTGAATTTTGTCTTTGAGGATGCTGCAATGGTTGTAAGTGTGAGAAACAGTCCTAAGTCCCTTTTTCCAGTGCCATTATAACACTGAACAGTCACTAAGTGAACTGTTATAAGTCAAGAGCTACTTGCACTGCACATAATACAATGGAAACTAAGTACAGACGGTCCCACAAATGAGAGGAGAATTTCCAGTGCTAAGCAAGGCAGTTCTTAAGTGAATCTGACCGATTTTTTGTGCCACAGTTGTTAAGTGGATCATTGCAGTTGTTGAATGAATCATGTGTCCAGGTTCCAAGAAACAGACCCACAGCAAGCAAAACCCAGAGGCAGGTAGATTCCTCAAAGAATAGTTTTATTTGGATGTGCCATTTTGGCACAGATCTGGTGAAAATCGACTCTGAAGACTCCCACAGTTTTCACCTAATTAAAAGTGAAAGTTTTCCCCCCAATCCCAAATGATCAGTCCCCTGGCCCAATCAAGGCAGTGTCCGCTGGTCAGGTGACCTTATTCCTCTGGCCAGGTGTGGGAACATCCTTGGTTCCCAAGAGAAAGTATTTTGTTTCGATCACACAACCCCAGCTCTCCCTAATCCCTCCTCCCCACCCTTATGAGTTTTGCCCTATTTTCTTGCCACCATTTTTAAATGAATCGCTGCAGCCGTATAGTTCATTAAGATGGCCATTAAGTGAATCTGCCTTACCCCTTGACTTTGCTTGTCAGAAGGTTGCAAAAGGGGCAGGGGTGGGCTTCCAAACATTTAGCAGTGAGTTCTCTGCCTGGTTGCTGGGTGGGCGTGGCTATCGTGGGCGTGGCCTAGTCAGCCTCCTGCACCACAGTGGGGAAGGGGGGTGTTTTCTCCCTCCCCGGGCTCCGGAGGCTTTCCTCGAGCCTCCAAGAGGATGAAACGGCCTCCCCTGGGCTCCAGAGGCCTCCTTGAAGCCGGAAATGGGCCTGTTTCTGGCCTTCTAGAGCCTCCGGGTAGCCCATTTTTCGCCCTCCCCAACCTCCGCGCCTCCGTACGCCCTGAACTTACCTGGCATCCAAAACAGGCCATGTGGGGACTCCTGGGAGGGGAGGGGAAAGGTGGGCAGGGCCAGCCAGGGGTGGGATTTGCCGGTTCATCAAGCCGCCCATAAAATTAGCTACAGGTTCACCCAAACTGGGACGAACTGGTGGCAGCCCGCCCCTGAAAAGGGGGTCACATGACCTCAGGACACAGCAGCAGTCCTAAGTATGAGTCAGTTGCCAAGCACTTGAATTTTGATCCCATGAACCATGGGGAATGCTGCAAAGGTCATAACTGTGAAAAAAATGGTCAAATGTCATTATTTCATTGCCGTTGTAACTTTGAATGGTCACTAAGCGAACGTAAGTTGGGGACCATTGCAGAATCCCTATGCTTATGTGATCCAAATTCAGACACTCCGTAGCTGACTCGTATTTATGACAGTTGCAGTATCCCGGGATCAAGTGATCGACCTTTTGCGATCTTCTGATAAACAAACTCAATGGGGAAGCCAGATTCACTTAACAACCGTATGGCTGACTTAACAACTGCAGCAATTCATTTAACACGAGTGGCAAGGAAGGTCGTAAAGTGGGGCAAAACTCATTTATCAAATGTCTCACTTAACAATGGAAATTTGGGGCTCAGTTGTGGTTGTAAGTCAAGGACTACCTGCATTCATTTACACTGCTTCTTTCATGGAAAAAAAACCCCCAAACTGCTGACCTGCCTTGCAGTACTTGCACTGTCCGCTAGATGGCAGTGAAGACACATATGAAAATGGTCCATGATGCTGCCACCTAGTGGCCTTTCAATCTCATTTGTTGCTTTTGTGATTCTGTGACTCCCCCCCCCCCCCGCCCACTTGTTTGTGCTGCCCTGGGTGCATGTGTGAACGTACTGACCTGTATATTTTTATCCTGTTTTTTCTGTCCTATTCTGTGGTTTCCAGGCACTGCCACATCAACTAATCCTGACTTTTTAGTCTCTCTTATTGACAACGTACGTTTCGGGTGTCCTTAGAGGGTGCTTGTGTGTTTGCTATTATTATTGCAGGTAGTCCTCTACCTACCCAGTCAATGGCCAAGCATCAGTGGCCAATTTTGGTCCTGTGACCATATGGGGATGGGCGTAAGCATGAAAAGCAGCCCTAAGTCACTTTTGTCAGTGCCATTGTCACTTCGAATGGTCACAAAACGAATATCTTTGAGTCAAGGACTCCCTGTCCATTGTTCCCACCAGCATTTGATTGAACTGAGAAGCTCTCAGCCTGAGAAACGTCATGCCGACATCCGAGGCTATCAGCGAGCCTCAGCAATGATAATTGACCCAACGAGGTCATGCCACACTAATCAACACAAATGACACACAATCCAGGACAAGACACAAGGTGCCACCAGAGATGTGAAGAACCACAATGGCATCACAGGGAAAGAAGCCCGCGAAGAAGGAAGGGCAGCTGTCACCCTCAATCAAATGGATTTCTTGTCAAGAGTGAAACTAATGTGAAATTTCTACTGACCTCTAACCTCCAATTCCACAACACGCAGGTAGTCCTCAACTTGCAATGGTTCATTTATTGACCATTTGAGGTTACACTAAAAGCACTGGAAAAAGTGATTTAGAGTTGTTTTCACACTTACAACTGTTCCAACCTTCACGTGATCAAAATTTGGACGCTTGGCAACTGCCTCATTGTAATGACGGTTGCGGTGTTCCAGGGTCACTTAATCCCCTTTGGTGACCTTCCTACGAGCAAAGTCCGTGGGGACGACAGATTCATTTAACAACCGTGTGACTAACTTAGGAACTGCAGGGATTCACTTAACAACCTGGCAGAAAAAGTTGCAAAATAAAGCAAATGTCACTTAACAACGATCTTGCTTCGGAACAGAAATTTGGGACTCAATTGTGGTTGTAGGTCAAGGACTACCTGCACCAGAGAGAATGGCTGGTGGTCTGATAGTTCTCGAGTTACGATCAGTCATTTAGTGACCATTCAAAATTACAACCAACCAGAAAAAAGGGTCTTGTGACTTCCCCTTTTGTTTGAAGTTCTGATGTGTGACCTTCTGTGTGGTCACATGACCGAACTTTGAATGCTCGGCACCAGGGGCGCATTTAGGAGCATTTGCAGAGCCACATCATGGTCACATGGGGATGTTTTATGATAGTTTTGCTGAAAACCAGCAAGAAAGGGATGGAGGGAAAGAAATAAAAGTAAAGGAAAAGGAAAATAAAAAAGGACAGAAATGAAAAAGAAAAAAGGAAAGGAAAGAAAGGAAAAGAAAAAAGAAAATAAAAAGAAAAAAGAAAAGGATGGAAAGGAAAAGAAAAAAGAAAATAAAAAGAAAAAAGAAAAGGAAGGAAAAGAAAAAGAAAAAGAAAAAAGAAAAGGAAGGAAAAGGAAGGGAACGAAAAAAGAAAAGATGGTGTACAAGTAGTCCTCAACTTAAAACCATTAGTTTAGTGACCATTCGAAGTCAGTACATCCCTAAAAAAGTGACTTATGACGAATGTTCACATGTCCGTTGCAGTATCCCTATGATCACTTATTCAAAATTCAGGCACTTGACAACGGACTCGTATTTATGATGGCTGCAGAGTTCCTTTGGCGACCTTCTGACAAGCAAAGTCAATGAGGAAAGCCAGATTCACATAATGACCACATGATTCGCTTAACAACTGTAGCGATTCAGTTAACAACCCAGGACAAAGAGGCTGTAAAATAGGGTAACACTTACTGAGCAACTGCCTTGCTTGGCAACGGAAATTTTGAGCTCAATTGTGGCCAAAAGTACTTTTGGATTTTTTTTTTTTAAACGTACCCTTAGCAAAGCATTGGTTCGCCTAACCACCACAGGGTTCACTTAATGACCACAGTGTTCACTGGTGGTCATTAAGTTCACTGTGGTCATGGTTCTCTGACCCATAAACATCCCATGTGCCACAGTGTTCCCAGATGGCTCCTATCCCATGTGCCACCTGCGCTCACTGCTCCATAAGGGACATTGCGGACTTTCAAGAAAAGTGAACACCTATGTCAAGTCCCTAATGACACAATTCTGACAATGCTGGATGTTGAAACACTGCAGGTTCATATTGCCCACAAACCGGGCTTCAAGTCATCTGAAACTTGATTGCTAATATCAACACAATTGATCTTGCCAAATGCAAAGCATCACTTATAATCCCTATAACTGCTTCATAACAACATGTCCTTGGGTACTTTCGAAGACATTATATATGGGAGTCTCTGTGGTTAAACTGGGAGAAGATTAAAAGACAATGTTATTTGAAAATTCCAGTCTGGCTATCGACTATTGAAGCATTTTCTTATCCTATAATATACAAAAAGGAACAAACATTTAGATATGGTGAAATACTGAATGAAAAGGGTGAACTTAAATCTATGCAAAAACGAGAGGAACAAGGTATAAAAATGAATTGGTTTTCATATGCGCAAATACATTCAAGGTATGATAAAGATTCTAAAACAGAAGGTTTCTATGATAAATTGACTGATTTAGGTAAGATTTTGACAGGTACTGATGAAAAGGTGATTAAAAAATTATAGGCATATTTATTAGAAATTAAACTAGAAGAAGAACAAGTTAAAGAAACTATGATTGCTTGGGGGAAGAATTTTGGATATGAGATTGATTTAGAGAAATGGCAAAAATTGTGGTCTCAAAATTATAAAGTTTCAACATCAACAGCATATAAAGAAAATTTGTATAAGATGTTTTACAGGTGGCATTTATTCCCGACAAGAATAGCAAGAATGTTCAAGAATAAATCCGAAAAATGTTGGAAATGTCATCAGATACCTGGCTCATATTACCATATGTGGCGGACTTGTGTGGATGCTAAAAAATACTGGACTAAAATCCACACGTGGTTGGAAAAAATGACAAAAAAACATAGATTTGAAACCAGAGATATTTTTATTGGGAGTTTTACCTGAAATATATAGTAAAGACTTGAAATACCTGATTATAAATGTATTAACAGCGGCTAGAATTGTATTTGCTAAAAACTGGAAAAATGAAAAAACACCATCACAGGAGGAAATCATTAAGAAAATATTGGAATGTGCTGAAATGAGTTGATTGACATTTGAAATTGGAGAACAAGATGATAAACAATTTTATAAAATTTGGGATCTATTCTATCAATGGTTAGACAAAAAAAATATAGTGATGAGATATGTAGACTTTTAGAAAATAATAAATATATAAAGATGTATTCTTTTCTTATTATATCTACAAAATGATTCTAGGATAGATCTGGGATGATAATATGAATTGTCATAAAACAAATTAAGTAAAATATGATCACTTTGTAAAACATGAATGAATAAAAGTATAGTCAAACGATGGAATAATAATGATATTAATGTATTTAATATTTGATTGAAAATATGAGATTATATACAATGTAATTATAATTGAAGACTATGAAATGGAAGCACAAAACAATTTGTAAGCCAACTGACACACTGTATGTACATATATGGAAGATGACTTGATGCTTTTATGTTTTGTTTGTTTATGTTTGTTTTAAAAACCAATAAAAAATTTTTTTTAAAAAAAATAACGTCCTTGTGGGTCAGTGGGAAAACGATGGACACACACACACACACACGCACACACACACTTGCTCAACAGACAACCAACATGACTTTTGGTGACCTGGAAAGCTTTCTTCAGCTGTATTTCAGGTTGATTGAAGACCTTTTCATCATTTGGAGAGATGGAAAAGAAAGTGTGGGGTGCTCTGTGAGCTCTGTGGTTCTCTTGCAGACGTCTCATGACCCAGCTAGGGAACATTATCAGCGCTAGAAGGGGATGGATTTGCAGAGAGGAGAAGGAGTGGGTGGGGGGGGATGGCTGTGAGGTCCTTAGTGCTCTCTGAATTTGTGGATTTTCTTGCAGACGTTTCATTACCCTACTAGGCAACATCATTGGGGTTGGAAGGGAGTGGGGTTTGTGGAGAGGAGGAGGAGGTGGATTGTGGGGTCCTTGGTGCTCTCTGTGCTAGGTTGTTTTCTTGAAGATGTTTCAGGACCCAACTAGATAACATCATCAGTGCTGGGAGGGAGTGGGGATTGTGGAGAAGAAGAGGAGGAGAAGTGTAGGGTCCTTGGTGGTCTCTGAACTCAGTTATTTGTTGCAGACCTTTCAAGATCTGACCAGGCAACATTGTCAGTGCTGGAAGGGTGTGTGGTTTGCTCTCATTGTATATATCAGTGATGTCTCATACCAGTATTGATAAGAGTTGGTTTTGGTGGTTTACTTGATCCTAGAAAAATAAGTCTCCTCAGATATCATCAAGGCCACAACAATCCTACCATCAACCTGAGGTCACCTTGGTCAAGAGGTGACAAGAGAACAAGTCCACTTCCTTGAAATCATGGTTAAAGCACACAACAGATACCTACATATCATGTGATGAGGGAAATCCACAGGATGCCACGCATAAGCTACATGCTTCTAGCTTCCACTGGGAACATACCACAGGTCTATTGTCTATAGCAGAATTCTGGGAGTTGAAGTCCACAAGTCTTAAAGTTGCCCAAGTTTGGGGACCCCTGGTCTATAGCTTCAACCTTGGGATTTTTCAGATGGGTGAACCTCAACTCCCAGAATTCCACAACCACCATAGCTGGCTGGGGAATTTTGGGAGTTGAAGTCCCACCCATCCTAAGGTTGAGAAATGTGTTCTAGAGACAATCTCTCTTTACATTTTGATTTGTTCTGGCCCACTAAAGAGAGGTACTGAACAGGCATTTGGGAGCTAATCTTCATACCCATAGATCAAGGTCATGATGGTCATCAAGGTCACCCTCATGGTCACAGTGACTTCCAGGAAGGACCTAATGAAGGATCATTAATGTGTGAATACTCACATTAGACAATGACATCATACTTTTTCAAGCTCTCGTGGCCAACCTCTACTTTCCCAAAGATAACCATCTCACCTGAAGGAGATTCAAACCAACAACCAAATAATGATTGAAAGATAGAAACCACAAACCCATCGGTCTATTTGTCTCCCAATCCAGCCCCACAGCACCAATGGGAGCTTCACACACACAATTAATACTACCTTCATGAGATGTTCCTCCCAAATGGGATTATAATCATCAGCAATGGAAAATGGATAAAGCAAGGAATGGATGTCAGGACTCTAAGACAATAACAGAATTCAGAGTCCAGAAACACACACAATTGTCACAGAGAAGCACAACTGATAATTAAACTTATATACAACACAAGGCTTTGGGCTGTCTCTCAGGATCTTAACCAACACAATGGGTTTTGATGCAAGATAATATTTGTAGCTCAAAGTTGAAATGAGGGGTTCTTGGTGTTCTCCGAACTTGGTAGTTTTCTTGTAGACATTTCATGATCCTTCTCGGTATCATCATCAGTGCTAGAAGAATGTTTGTGGAGAGGAGGAGGAGGAGGAGGAGAAGGAAGTGCAAGAGGAGGAGGACTGTAGGGTCCTTGGTACTCTCCAAGTTTGGGGTTTTCTTGCACACATTTCATGGCCCAAGTGAAGTGAATGGCACTGAAAAAAATGACATGACTGAGAACTGACTATATTTAAAAGAGCTAATGGTTGAAAATTTGCAGAAGTAATACAATTGAAAAGAGAAAAAAGAACTTTGAAAAGTAGAAAGTGATGTAGAGCACCATTTAATGGCTAAGGGCACTTTTTCTCTCATGATTTCATGGAAAATTGCTAGTCTTACTAATGTGTGAACGTGAAATGAAATAAAAGACTATATTATAACAATAATCCCAGAAGCACAAAAAAAAAAGGGAGATTGCAGCAAAGGGATAAGCAAAGATAATATCTTGGGACTGTTTAGTGTTGATTGTGACAAGGAGACAGAAGGATTAATAAGAATGTTATATATTTGCATACTCACCTAAGATAGGTCAGTCCAGATGGTGGGAAATTTGAAGAGCCGTCATTGGCCACGAGCCGCGAGCAGCCCGCTATAAAAAGGCTGCCACGGTTTCACCGGCAAACAGTTACTAGAGAGAAAATAAAAAGGAAAAAAGATCAACTGGGTCTCGCGTCTCTTTCTCACAATGCAACACTGGCGACGAGGAGGGGATACTGAGACAAAGGAGCCCAGTTGTGCACATGGCAGCGAGGACCGAGCAAGCGAAATGGCCAGGAACAGCTCGCCATCCGCACCATTCAACCCAGCAACTGAAGACTGGGAATCCTACATTGACTGATTCCTCATGTTTCTAGAAGGGAGCGATCTCCAAGGAATATCCGAACATAGGAAGAGCCTTCTTCCTCACCCACTGTGGTCCCACAGTATTCAGAATGGCAAAGGCATTGGCATCACCCCACGATGTAAAGAAAATGGCGTGGACAGACTTAGAGAAATTACTGCAAGCCCATTATGCGCCAACCGTTTCATGCCTCATCAAAAGACATGAATTTTATCGAAGCGACCAAAAGGAAGACAAGAGCATCGGAGATTTTGTTGCAGCACTAAGAGACATTGGCGGGGCATGCAAATTCCTAAACATGGATGAGGCCATGAGGGACCGCTTGGTCCTCGGATTAAAAGACCTTGCACTACAGGGTCGACTACTAACAAGACCTAAAATAACATTAACAGAGGCAATAGAAGAAGCCACCACAGCGGAAGCAACACAAAAATCGACAGCCACCATGCGACAAATGAATAAATTAATAAAGGAAACCTCAAAAGACACTAGTCAAACACACTATAAGAAACCAGAGGAAACTCAAAAACTCACCACCACAACACACCACGAGTACATCGAATCCCTATCAGAAGATGAAGAGGAAGAAGAAGAGGTACATCAACTCCGGTCAGAAAAAGGTAGATGGGAGCGAAAGGAAAGGAAGTCAGAATTCCATGGTGCCGGGTGCGGAAGAGACCATCCATGTTCCGAATGCGTTTTTTCGATGCTGTTTGCAGGTATTGTGAACGGCGGGGACACATAGCTAGGGCATGCCAAAACAAAAATAACTATAGCCCTAGACAAAGATGGAATACGCCTCCCAGGGAGAAGGAAAAGCAAATAGGGAGCCATTGGAGTCAAGAAAACAGAAACAAGTGGTGGAAAGAAACCAATAGAAAAGAGGAAACACATCAAACAATAACTATTGGACACTCAAACTCAATCAATGCGAAAAAGGTACATGTGCAAGTCACCATAGAAGGTTGGCCATGCAAGATGGAGGTGTATTCAGGCTCGTATTTATCAATGGTATCATGGAATACCCTAAAAAGACTAATACCTGATATAAAAAAGAGAGAGCTAGAAATACAAAAACTCACACTAAAAGACTACCAGGGAAACAGAATTCCTGTAGTAGGAACCGGACATTTCATAGTTGAATTCAAAAAACACACTAAAGTCCTTCCGTTAACCATAGTCGACTGGGATCGCCCCAGCCTACTGGGACTTGAATGGTTTGCACCATTAGGTATCGGAGTAACCAGAATAAACTGCATCACTGAGACAGACTGGGAAGAGAACCTGATGAAAGAATTCCAGGACGTCTTAAAGGAGAACTGGGCAAGTACCAAAGGTCCCCTATCTCATTTAATTTGAATCCAAATATAGCCCCAATAAGGCTAAAGGCAAGGTGAGTTCCTTTCGCGTTAAAACCAAAAATTGATGATCAATTAGATAAATTTATCACACAGGGGGTATAAGAACCAATCGACCACGCAAGGTGGGAAACCCCAATTGTTACTCCTATTAAACCAGATGGATCCGTATGTATCTGCGGAGGCTATAAGGCAGCCCTTAACCATGTGTTACAACAAAGCACATACCCAGTTCTGGTGGTACAGCACCTATTACATTCTTTGGGGGGAGGTAGAATCTTTGTGAAATTGGACCTTGCACAATCTTGCCAATAATTACTGGTTGACCCAGATACAAGGGAAGCACAAACAACTGTGACTTACGGGGGGGGGGGCATTCAAATGCAACAGACTGCAATTCGGAGTTAGCGTGGCCCCAGGGGTATTCCAGAGCTTAATGGAACGCCTATTGCAAGGAATAAAGGGGGTGGTACCATACTTTGATGATGTATTAGTATCAGCATAGGACAAAGAACAACTGAAAGACCGCCTAAGGGAGGTCTTAAAAAAGTTTAAAGAGGTGGGACTTAAAGTAAAAAAAGAGAAGTGCCAATTAGCCACCGACAAAGTTGAATTCCTGGGATATCTCATAGACAAAGAAGGGATCCATCCCACTGAAAACAAAATCAGAGCAATAAAGGAAGCTCCCAGACCTGAAAATAAAACAGATTTACAAGCTTTTTTGGGATTTATTAATTTTTACAATGTATTTTTGCCACAGAAAGCAACGATAGCGGAACCATTGCACAGGTTGCTTGATAAGAAAGCTGCCTGGACCTGGGGATGACGAGAAGAAACAGTATTCCATGGAATAAAAGACTTACTTACATCAGACTGTGTGCTAATACAACACAGAGAAACCCTTCCAATAACATTAACATGCAATGTGTCACCATTCGGCATTGGTGCCATACTCAGCCACATATTACCCGATGGAAAAGAAGCATCTATTGCATTCTATTCAAAAACTCTATCAAAAATGGAGCGGAATTACAGCCAACTAGATTGAAAGGCATTGGCCTCAATAACAGCAGTAAAATGGTTCCACAAGTATATCTATGGCAGAAATTTTTCACTTGTCACAAATCATAAATCTCTTCTAGGAATTCTCACAGGAAACAAAGCTACATCTAACATATTGTCAACGCGGATGACGAGACGGTCCGAATTCCTCGATGCCTATAACTATAACTTGATCTACCAACCAGGAAAGACCATAACACACGCTGACGCCCTGAGCCGTTCCCCCCTACCTGATTTAGAAGATGATCCTGCACCAACCACATCAACCCTGAAAATTGAGACATTGGCAAACCATAACAGCAACAGACATTGCAAGGGAAACTGCAAGAGATAGAAACCTGGCATAGATCTTAAATTGGATAGATAAAGGGTGGCCACAGACTGCTAGTGACGAGACTGTTAAACCGTTTCGGAATAGACAAATGGAACTATCAATCTTAAAAGGATGTATACTATGGGGAGATAGGGTAATCATACCGGACATATTGAGGGAACGAATACTTGAATTATTGCATGAGGGTCACCCGGGTATTGTCAGAATGAAGTCCCTGGCTAGGAGTTATGTATGGTGGCCAGGGATGGATAAGGATATTGGGGAATGGGTAGCAACATGCAAACGATGCCAAGAATCTAGACCTGCACCCCCTTCTGCACCTGTACTCGATTGGGAAACACCTAGGGATCCATGGTCTAGAATACACATTGATTTTGCAGGACCAACTAAAGGACATACATTCTTAATAGTGGTAGACGCTTACTCAAATTGGCTAGAGGTAAGCATTATGCGCTACAACAGAAGCTGTTATTAGACAATTAAGGAACGCCGTCCGGGGCAATCCGGAGACAAACCCACAACTGAATTGCTCAGGTCCAGTCAAAACCATAAGAGCCCCACCTATTTATGTGACTATGTAACATAGGGGAGGCCTTATTGGTTGGACTGGACCACATGGGAAGGGGTGTTATATATTTGCATACTCACCTAAGATAGGTCGGTCCGGATGGTGGGAAATTTGAAGAGCCGTCATTGGCCACGAGCTGCGAGCAGCCCGCTATAAAAAGGCTGCTGTGGTTTCGCTGGCAAACAGTTACTGGAGAGAAAATAAAAAGAATAGAAGATCAACTGGGTCTTGGGTCTTTTTTCCCACAACGCAACAAAGAGGAATTGAGATAAACAGATATTTTTGGCAAAGATTAAAATAAAAGACTCTGACTTTTAATTAAATAAAGAATAACACAACTGATTTTAAAAAATGGAAGAAACAGGCAAAGAATTCAAATTAGGACTGCAAACTGTGAGAGGAATGTTAAAAGAAAGAATTGAATTATTGGCCATACTGGCAGAAAAATTAATGGCGATGCAGTTCTCAGAAGAACAAAGGAAGTTCAAGGAGGAGGAGTGAAAGGAAGAGGAAAGCAGCTTAGAAGATCACAAAGAACAAGGAACACTGAAAAAAGACATGAAAGGAATCAAAATTAAGACACTGATGATAGATATAATAAGTAAAAGGGAAAATACTCCCAAGATTAAACAAAAGAATAAGCTGTACAAAAAGAAATTCCAAAAGAGAGAACAGGAAATGGTGGAGGGAAAATTGGCAGATGAAAATAAAAATAATACTAGGGGAAAAAAGACCAGAAAAACTTATAAAAGGAAAAGCTGGTCTAAATTATAAGAAACTATAAGGCCGAGAGATTTAGTGATAAGGGTTAAAAATAATATAAAAGGGGCATACCACATGGAAATGGATTTTGGTATTTTTTTAGAAATATAGGTTGGGGAGATTTGAAGTTCAAAACTTGTTGAGAATTACCTTAAGATTATTATATAATTATACATAAGAAAAATGAAGATAGAGTAAGAGAAATTAAGATGACTTTATTGTTAATATATAAATATATACATATATATGTGTGTGTAATGTAATTGTTTATTCAAATGATATTATGAGAAAGAAAAAATATGGTAAACTAGAAAAAAAATATGCTATTATGACCAAAAAGTATGGAGTGAAAAATTAAATAAAATTTTATAGGTTAAACCTGATTAAATGGAAATCAAAAGGAAATTTTATTTTCTCCTATTTTTCTTTTCTTTTTCTTGATTGCATACATATGATATTAGACATGAAATAGAAAATGCAATTGATTATATAAAGGACATGAGAAAATAGAGAATATGGTAAAGCAGAAAGGATTATATTGTTAAGTAAAGTATTTGTAATGACAGTATTATATTATGCTTAAAAAGAAGGGGATTGGAAATTTAATAAAATCTCATAGGTAAACTTTGGCTAAGTGGAAACGAAGAAAAAATATGAAATGGTTATATGAATATCTTTGGAATAAATATAAGATTTATAGTAGATTGCTGGATATCTGTGGTTTCTTCCCCAAACCCCAAAAACTTTAATCTTACACTGTCTACTATTGACCTCACCCCCTTCCTAAGAGGACTGTAGGGGGTGTGCATAAGTGCACCAACGTGCCTACTGTCCCTGTCCTATTGTTTCATTTATTTTTCTTATAAGTATCTATCTCATGTATTCAAAACTATATTTATTCTTATATCTGTATCTTGTAAGCAGTTGACAAACAAAATAAAATAAATAAAAATAAATATACCATGTGGATCCTGAATATATTAGCTTTATTTTATTTTTACTCTTTTTTGTTTGTTTATTATATATTGGCTTTGACAAAGTTAATGAAGATAATAACATAAAATAAAATAGATGGTAAGCTGGAAATGGAAATAATAGGGGATAAAGAGGGGAAAATATATGTGAGGATAACATGTTTTTGATACTGAATTAATGAATTGAAATATGAAGTGAGAACTTTTTTAAAGATCAGTGGAATAGATAATGATTTGTTATGAAATTAAATAAGAAAGTTGGAAATGTAATTATGATTATGTATGAATGTTGTAACCTGTAATCATGCTCACTTGAAGAGATGTGTAAAAAAATATACTGAAATACTGCTTTCATGTCACCCCTAATTCTTATTTTCTTAAGACTAGCCAGACCCAAATACTATAGCCATTTTTCATATGTTTTAAGCCCCTGTCACACAGCACCAACGGATGCAAAGAGGATGTAAAACAGAGAAAAACACTTGCTGTCCGTTGGTTAACGCGGTGCTTCTGTTCTGTACTCACTGCATCCGTTTTTCATACTCTCTATCCGTCCAGCATCCGTCTACTGACATTTCATCCGCTCAAAAAGTTTTGAGCTGCACAAAACTTTTTGAGCGGAAAATGTATCCAACGCGTCTGTTCTACATCCGCTATGCATACAGGGAACATCCGTTATATGTCCGTCATCATCTGTTACGTGTCCGCTATATCTGCTAGGCATCTGCTGTGCATCAGCGCAACTCGCATCCGCTCCAGCGGAAAACAGACACAGGGAGGAAGCGAAACGGACGCAGAATGGACACGCAGCATTAGTAGCGTTAGTAGCATGGACAGAGAAAGGATGCAAGCGGATGCAGCTCGCATACAAAGCATTAAAACGGAAAAAACGTTCGCATAGGGGACGTATCTTGGATATTTAGGATGTCTGCAGGATGCCTAGAGGATGCAAATAGGTATTTCCTATAAAAAGGGGGAGGAACTCACCTGGATCTCACTTTCAGTCCAGCAGCCCTGCTGTGCAGACCTCTTCAGCCTTCATCTGGCTCTTGCTCTTCCACAGCATCCAGTCACCTCCACCATGGATCGTCACACACTCCTTTTGGAAGCCACCATCATTCTACAACAGTGCGAAGCCATCTACAGGCTCTTTCACCTGTTCTACGTGAAGAAAAGGAGTCGTCCAAGAAGTGTCTGGGTCCGAAAATGGATTGCGAGAAGAGCAGAGTATGGACTGTATAACAAGCTGATGGTGGAGCTGAGGAACAAAGACCCTCGTGCATTCCAGAACTTCATGAGGATGCCGCCAGCCATGTTTGATGAAGTTGTGGAGCGGCTGACACCCAGGTTGATCAAGCAGAGCACCAACTTCCAGCCCAGCCTGGACCCTGGGCTGAAGGTGGCACTGATTCTGCACCACCTGGCCTCCGGGACCATGTACAGGAACATGCAGTATGCCTGGAGGGTGCCACACAATACCATCAGCATTGTGGTCAGAGAAGTGGTGCAGGACATCATCGAAGAATACCTGGAGGAGTTCCTCCAGTGCCCCACCACTGCAGAAGGATGGAAGAAACTTGCAGAAGAGTGGTATCAGAGGTGGAACTTTCCCCACACCGTTGGAGCCATAGATGGGAAGCACGTGGCCTGCAAAGCTCCAGCCAACTCAGGGTCCACTTATCACAACTACGAGGGCTTCTTCAGCATCATCCTCTTCGCCATGGTGGATGCTGACTACAAGTTCATG
Source organism: Laticauda colubrina (assembly GCA_015471245.1). NCBI lineage: Eukaryota > Metazoa > Chordata > Lepidosauria > Squamata > Elapidae > Laticauda > Laticauda colubrina. Next base: position 13,576,468 of record BLBF01000048.1, on the reverse strand, counting down.
TACATCGATGCTTCAGGCAACGGGTCAGCTTCAGATGCCCAAGTATACAACGGCAGTCACCTCAAGGAGGGGCTGGAACGCAACCTCATCATGGGCTTCCCAGATCCAGACCCCCTGCCCAACGACACACAAGATATGCCCTACTTCATCGTGGGGGATGACGCCTTCTCCCTCAAAACCTACCTCATGAAGCCCTACACTTCCAGATGCCTCACCCGTGAAGAGAGGATCTTCAACTACAGGCTGTCCAGGGCAAGGCGGGTGGTGGAGAACACCTTTGGCATCCTGGCCAACAGGTTCCAGGTACTTCTCACCACCATGCAGCATCGCCCAGAGACCATGAGGAACATTGTGGAAGCTTGCTGCATCCTGCATAATCTCATACGCACCCGCTACCCAGTCTTGCAGAACAGGCTCGTGGACCTCCAACAAGGCAATAGGGACATGGAACCTGGTGAATGGAGGCAAGGGCGAAACCTGATAGATACTGTGGATGTGCAAGGCCCCAACAGAGCTTCACGTGAAGGGAAGAAGCAGCGCAACCTCCTGAGACACTGGTGCAACTCCCCAGCTGGAGCAGTGGAGTGGCAAGACAGGATGATAGATGCTTAATGGATGCTTCCTTCAGCCTGTCTCATCACACTGATGAGATTGTGCCATGTATGTTTAGTGGCCCTATAATGAACAGGGCATTTAATAAAGAGTTGTATTTATGTTGAAATGTGTGGATCAATGATTACATTGTTATTGATAATAAAGGGCCAACGGTGTGGCACCTGGGAGGGTGGACCATACAGTCCCACTATGCTTGCACTGGAAGTTTATCTATCCCACAGCTATTACCCATCCCACAGGTATCCCTGCCCATCCCACTGCTATCTTAACCCATCCCACAAGCATGCAAAGGCTTAAACCATTTCTAAAAGTTTCCACCAAGACTTTATTGACTAAAAGAACTGAAGCAAGTGTGTGAAGCAAAGATTATCTTTATTAATAAAAAACTGTACAAGAATAGTGTCCCAAGCAAAGATAAAGTTAACAGGTAGCCACCCAGTCTCTGGCACTCTTCTTAGTCACTCTGAGGCATGCCCAGTCTCAGGGGTGAAGGGTCCAGGTGCTGTGGAGGTGGCTCCTGCTAGAGTGCTGGTCTGAGGTGCCATTGGGGTGCCTGGCCCTGAGAGGACAACAGGGGATGGTGTGTGGAAGAAGCTCTCAGAGAGCTGGCTCAGTCCTGTGATGTTGAGAGCTGCTTCCTCCAGGACATGGGGTGTCAGTCCCAAGACCGATGACAGATGTTCTGAGGCTGGGCTTGGCTTTGGGTTGAGGAAGGAGGAGTGTAGTGGGGATGTCTGGTCTGCAGGTGAGTGAGGTGAGGCGTGGGTGGCATCTGTGGCGTGGGTGGCATCTGTGGCGTGGGTGGCATCGGTGGCGTTGGTGGCATTGATGGCATCAGTGGCATCGGTGGCACCGGTGGCGTATGATGAACCTGTGACTGGACTGGGAAGGGCTGCCTGTGCTGCTGGAGCTCCTGGTAGCCGTAGCCTTGGTAGGTGAGGGCCTGTGGAAAGCCTTGGAACGGCAGTGACATCACCTGGGGTGGAGGAGCAGACCTGGACTGGGTCGGAGCAGGTTCAGCTGGGTCTGGAGGGTTGTGAAGAAGACTGGTGCTCCTGTCCTTGATCACCTGGTACTGTCATTCGGACATGTCCAGGAGGGTCTGGTTGACGTAGGTGAGGAAGGGCCTGCGATATGAGGATGGTATGTCAGTGTGTACCAGCTAAGAGAGGAGATCTACGCTGCTTCTGATGGTGTCCCTGATCTCCAGAAGGACAGTGTGGCTCTGGCCCTCCGGTCTGGCTCTCTGCCTGCTTTCTGTGAAGGTGGAGCTGGGGGTGGATGTGGGTTGGTCTCTGGTGGAAGTGCCATCTCCTTGCTCCCACTGTGTCAGGGGGTCCTCCACGCGCTCCGCCACAGGGAGTGCAGCTGTCGGGGGGGGTGGTCTCCGTCGTGGCACGCTCCATAGATACCTGCCTGGACACAGGAGCTGACTCTTGGCCAGAAGAGGACTGGCTCTCTGCGGGCTGCCTGAGAGAGAGGGTTGTCAGAGGGGCTGCTCCTCGGTGGCGGATCTCACCCTCCAAGAAGCTGCACTTGGCCATCACATAGGTCTCTCGGTCCGTCAGCTTGACCATGGCCTGGCCAGATTTCTTGAGGTGCAGCTTCCCGTACCAGGTGTGCATGTGCTTCCACCAGCCGAGGAGCACCTCCGAAGTGTAGCCCAGGCTCTCCGTCTTCTCTCTCCAAGCAGCCTGCTTTCTTTTGGTGTCTCGATAGAGCCTGTGTCCCTTCCACCATAGATACTCATTCTCCCTCAGCCATTCCAGCACCTCATCCTCATGTTCCTCTTCGATGGAGTATTGCCTCCTCTCCCGTTCTCACGTATGCCTCTTCCTCCCTCTGGCAGGGCCATCTGGATCCTCATCAGAGGGGCTTTGAGGTTGTAGGGGCTGCTCCACCACACCACCACAACCAGCAACAACATCAGCAGCAAAAGCATGACCAGCAGCACCAGCAGCACCAGCAGCACCAGCAGCACCAGGATCAGCAGCAGCAGAGTAAGCACCAGCAGCACCAGCAGGACCAGGATCAGCAGCAGCAGAGTAAGCACCAGCAGGACCAGCAGGACCAGGAGCACCAGCAGGACCAGCAGGACCAGGAGCACCAGCAGGACCAGCAGGACCAGCAGGACCAGGAGCAGTGCCAGCAGAATAAGCCCCAGCAGAAGCCCCAGGACCAGGAGCAGCACCAGCAGAAGCTCCAGCCCCAGCAGAGTCAGCCCCAGTAGCAGAAGCCCCAGCAGAAGCAGAGTAACGGCAGGGGGTGGGATGGTGGCCCTGTCCTTCTTGCCAGGGCTGGCAGCAGATGGAAGAGGCTTCCTCTTTTTCCCCATGGTTGTTGGCTGGCTGGAGCTGTGTCTGGCAGCAGGTCTTTCCTCTGAATGGTAACCTGCTTGCGAGCTGCTTCCCTTTATATCCGCGGGGCTGACGCAATGCATTCTCCCCGCATGCGCAGTGAACGCTTTGCATCCGCTAGGCATCTGCTAGGCTTCCACTCTCCATCCACTCTGCATCCGTTCCTTCCGTTGCACGTCCGCTTCGCTGTGCTGCCCCGGAAGCCCTGCGGATGTGCCATCCGCTTCCATCCACTTCCATCCACTAGGCTTCTGTGGAGCATCCGCTTAACATCCTGGCTACGTCCTCCCCCAGTCCGTTCCTTTCCATTGTTGTCCACTATGCTTATGCAAATTCGGGGCACTTTTGAGAGCGGATAACAACGGATGGAACATTTTCTGGTCCGCTATGTCCTTTTTGCATTTGTTTTGCATCCGTCGGCCTATGTGACAGGCCCTTCAGTTCCCATGCATTTGATCATCTTAGTTACTCTTCTCTGAACTTTGGCTGCAAATCCCAAAAGGGACCCATTTGTAAAATGTATGAGTTGGAATTAGGGGCTTGCTAATTTGCTTCTGATTTTCCTTTGTGGGAAAATAAAGCAGATGCTAACAGAGTTCCAAAACTAAAGTTTTAAAAGATGAACAGATAAACAGATAAAGGAGGTGAATCAGAATTGTGACGTAAGGTATATATCCGATCAGGATTTTCCAATTGCTCTGAACTGCTCAAGTCATCATGGATTATGACTAAAGCCTGGGTGCCTATATGCACAGTCACTGACTTATGACCAGTCACTTAGCAAACTGTTGAAAATTACAACAGACCTCCACAGCAATACTTATGACTTGGTTCCAAAGTTACAATGGCTTTCCTGTGGTTGAGGGACCACATTTTGGCCTCTGTAATAAGTTTGTGTCTCTCTGTCTCTCACTCTCTCCTCTCTGTCTATCTCTCTTTCTCCCTTTCTTTCTCTTTCTCTCTCTGTCTCTCTCTCTTTCTCTCTCACTCTCACTCTCTGTCTCTCTCTGTCTGTCTCTCTCCCCCCCCTCCCTCTCTCCCTCTGTCTTTCTCTCAAACAATAAATATTGATAGTCCTTGACTTTTTGTTGACTGAACTGTTGGTTGACTGAAGTTACAACAGCACTGGAAAAAAAATGGCATGGCCATTTTTCACGCTTACGACCATGGCAACTTCCCCATGGTCCTATGGTCAACATGTTGACACTTGGAAACTGGCTCGTATTTATGACAGTTGCAGTGTCCCAGGGTCACATGATCCCTTTTGCGATCTTCTCACAAATAGCTTCCAGAAATCAGTGGGAAAGCTGCAAGAAATCTAAACTCGATTGCAATGGCTAATGAATTCTAGCAGCTTCCCACAAGTAAATGGGAAAGCCAGCAGGAAGTCTAAAGTTGATTGTGATTGCCCAAGTACCCTGACAGCTTCCCATAAGTCAGTGGGAAAGCAGGCATGAAGCGTAAACTTGATCATGATGGCCAATGCTCCCTGTCCGTGGCTGTGCATGGGAGTGTGAAAGTGGCTGATGCATTACACATAGGGAGGAATTGGGAAAGGTGGCATGGGCAGGGGCAAGGGGACGACCTAAAAAACTTGCAATCTTCCCTGTTGACTTTCTGTCAATCTTGTTAATTGGTTGATCAGATTCAGGAGAATAAATGCTCCTGAAACAATGACCCAATGGATCCTGGCCTGTCCAGTTTATTTCTACATTGTGTTATTAATCAAGGAATTAGCAGGAGATATCTATTGGATGGCATATGCTATTATGATAAATCCATATAGAACAGTCTTAACTTCGATCAGCTCGGTTTTCTGATTTTGTTCCTTATTATGAAACACACCTATTCCTTTGGCTTTGATTTCACTTGATTAATGAAATCTGGACCGTTCAAGAATCATGCAGGAAAAACGGGTGAAATTCAAGCGTGAGGTATCTGTAGAGGCGCGGGGAATCAGGAGACAGGAGACCAGCATAACTTCAGCTCTTTATTCAAGGTATAGATCTGTGTAGCCTTTAGCGAGCCGCGGCAGCTCTTCTTATAGAGCTAGCCGGCGGCTCTTACCCAATGACAGCTTTCTGAATCTCCCACGATCGGTTCGTCCAATCACAGGAGATTCCTTACTAACCAATCACCGTCATGCATCTCAGCCAATGTAGTTCGTTTCAGCCAATCAGGTTAGGGTATTACAAGAATGTTAATATGTAACATCCCTCCCCTCTTGGTATGGTCCATTCTACGTGATGTAGTCATGTAGGTAGGCAGGGCTTTTTACTTGTCTACTTGACCTGTGCAGTTCAGTTGCTGTGTAGTCTTTAGCCAGTTCGGAAGAGATCTTCGTTGCTCCCACTCTTCTCCATGGAACCGCCTGGAAGGGTGAGTCAGGCCTTTTGCCGCAACTCCCACCCGGTCTACTGGGTTCGGTCGAGTTGTTGGCTTCTTTGTTCCTGGTCGGTCTTTCCGGGCTGGTTGAGCTGGCTTGACTGTTCCTTCCAGGTAAGGTTCCAAGTGGGTCGTCTTCCTCTGGTACCCTGGCTGCCTTCATTCTCCGATGAGTATTGTTGGTTTCTTCTTTTATTTACCAGTGTTTGTATTTCTGGTTCGGTTTGCATTGGTTGGCCCGTTCGGTCTGTCATTGTCTTGTAGTCGTATTTTCTCTTTCTTTTTGATGATTGTTTGGGTCCCCCCCCCCTAGTTTTTTTATTAGAGTCTGTTTGTGAGTTTTGTGGGTTTTTGGTGCTGTTTAAAATTATTCTTGATCGTATTTGGTCGACATGCCGTTTCCAGTTTCTTCCGTCCTCTGTTTCCAGCTGGTACGACCGGGGGCCTGTTACTTGGGTTATTGTAGCGGGTACCCATAGCGGGTCCCCTGAAATTTTTTTAGCGTAGAGTGTGTCTCCTGGATTAAATGCCCAGTACTGGCTGGATGAGTCTGGTGTTTTTTCTGGATTGTAAGTTGGGTGAAGTCTGTCTAGATGGGATCGGAGTTTTCTTCCCATTAGTTCTGCTGGGCTTTTATTGTTTTTGGCACTTGGTGTTATGTGCTGTATTGTTAATAGTTTATTTATTTTGTCATGTATGTTACCAGTGTCCCTCTTTTCTAAAGCGTCTTTGGTGTATCTGACCATTCGTTCCGCTCGCCCGTTTGCTGCCGGATGAACAGGCACTGTCAATGCGTGTCGGATTCCCTGTTCTGTGAGGAATTGCTCGAATGCCAATGCCATAAATTGTGGCCCGTTGTCAGATACTATCAAGTCAGGTAAGTCGTGGGTGGTGAAAAGTCTGTTTAGTTGTTTTGTAACTGCCTCCATCGTGGTAGATCGCATTAGGCTTATCTCCAACCAGTTGGAATAAGTGTCTACTGTGATCAAGAAAGTGTATCCTTTCGTGGGTCCTGCAAAGTCTATATGGACCTCGACCATGGGCCCCTTGGTGTTTCCCACTGGAGGGTTGGTGCTTCGGGCGGGTTTGGTCTGGATTGCTGACATTTGTCACATGTAGCCACCAAGGTTTCAATGGTTCTGTCTATCCCTGGCCACCATGCGTAGCTTCTGGTTAGAAATTTCATTTTCACAATGCCCGGGTGTCCCTCATGCAACATGTGTAATATTTTTTTTTGTAAGCTGTCTGGAACTACCACTCTATCGCCCCATAGTATACATCCCTTTTGGGAGGATAATTCAATTTGCCAGTTTCAGAAGGGTTTAAACTGGTCACTGCTTTCTGTTTCCGGCCACCCTTTTACCACCCAGTTCAAAACTCGCACCAGTTGCCATCTTTGCTCGTCTCTCTCGCAATGTCTGATGCGGTTGTTGGTAGATTGGGCAATGTCTCTATTTGCAGGGTGGATATGGTGGGTGCAGGGTCATCTTCGTACTCTGTTAAGGGGCAACGGCTTAGTGCGTCAGCATGCGAGATGAATTTCCCTGGGCGATGTATTAGTTGGTAGGTATAGGCGGCAAGGAACTCAGACCACCTTGTCATCCGGGGAGACAGTATGTTGGGGGTGGCCTTGTTTCCCACCAGGATCCCCAGTAGTGGTTTATGGTTGGTGATGATGGTGAAGTCCCTACCGTATAAGTACTCATGAAACCGCTTCACGCCGGTAACCGCTGCAAGTGCCTCCTTGTCGAGCTGGCTATAATTTCTTTCTGCCTTTGATAGTGTTTTCGAGAAATAAGCAATCGGTGCTTCTCTCCCGTCTGGCAGGGTCTGGCATAGTATAGCTCCGATGCCAAATGGAGAGGCGTCGCAGGTTACCATTAGTGGTAGGGTCTCGCTGTACTGTATGAGGACTGATTGTGATGTGGGGAGATCTTGTATGTTCCGGAGGGTGGCCTCTTCCCGCCTGCCCCAGGACCAAATGGACGTCGTGTCGAGTAACCTATGCAGAGGTTCCGCTGTTGTTGCCTTCTGTGGCAAAAAGACATTGTAGAAATTGATTAGTCCCAGAAAGGCTTGTAATTCTGCCTTATTTTGAGGTCTCGGGGCTTCCTTTATTGCTTTTATTTTTTTGTGGGTAGAGTGGATTCCGTCTTTGTCCACCAGATATCCCAGGAACTCAACCTTTTCAGTGCATAACTGGCACTTTTCTTTTTTAACTTTAAGTCCTGCATTTTTAAATTTTTGTAGGACTTCTCTGAGTTGGCTTCTCAATTGTCTTTTGTCTTTGGCCGCTACCAACACATCATCAAAATATGGTATGACTCCCTTAATTCCTTGGAGTAACCGTTCCATTAGACTCTGGAACACCCCTGGTGCCACACTGACTCCGAATTGAAGCCTTTTGCCCCGGAAAGCCCCCTTGTGGGTCACAATAGTTTGCGCTTCCACAGTCTCAGCATCGATGGGCAGCTGTTGATATGCTTGTGACAAGTCGAGCTTCGCAAAACTTTTCCTCCCCCGAGTGAGTGTAGGAGGTGCTGTACCACTGGGAGTGGGCATGCACTTTGTTGCAGTGCATTGTTAAGTGTCACTTTATAGTCTCCACAAATTCTCATGGACCCGTCTGGTTTGATTGGGGTGACTATTGGGGTCTCCCAGCGTGCATGATCTATTGGTTCCAGGACCCCTTGTGCGATGAGCTTATCTAATTGTTCGTCTATTTTTGGTTTGAGGGTGAATGGAACTCGTCTTGGTTTGAGACGGATTGGGGCAATATTGGGGTTCAAGCTAAATGGTACTGGGGACCCCTGGTACTTGCCTAATTGTCCGTCAAACACTTCTTGGAATTTCTTCATCAGCTCCTCTTCCCAGTCTGTTTCCTCGACATGGTTGATGCCCGTCACCTTGATCCCTAATGGCGCGAACCATTCCAGACCCAGCAGGCTTGGGCGGTCTCTGTCGATAATAGTGAGTAGAAGTACTTTTCCATATCTTTTGAAGGTAACATGGAAGTGTCCAATTCCTATTACGGGGATTCTGTTCCCCTGATAGTCTTTAATGGTGAGTTTCTGGTTCTCCAGCTCTTGTTTCTGTAAGCTGGGCACTAACCTCTTAATTGTGTCCCAGGACACCATGAAGAGGTATGATCCGGAATCCACCTCCATTCTGCACAGCCTGCCTTCGATGCTGACCTGCACATGTACTTTTCTTCCATCTGAGTTGTCTGAATGGCCAATTGTGACCGTTTGATGGATTTCTTCCCATTGTCTGGTCTCGCTGTGCCACTTGCTTCGGTTTTCATGGTTCCATCGATTCTCTGTGAATCTGTCTCGGTTTCTGGGAGGCGTGTTGTCGCGTCATCTTGGGCTGGAGTTCCATTTGTTTCGGCAGACCTTGGCAATATGCCCCTGTTTTTCACAGTACCGGCAAATGGCGTCTAAAAACTGGCACTCAGAAGGGAATCGTCACCACCTCAACCAGCGTACTGGAAGCCCGACTTGCGACTTCTCTGCCAGTCTCACCTCTGCTTGCAATCTGTGGATCTCCTCTTCCTCATTGTCGGTGTTGGGTGATAGATCAATGTCCTCGTGGTGCACCGTTGTTGCTTTGTGACCAGTTTCAGTTCGATTTTCGGGAGATGTATTGGTCTCCGATGTTGTTGGATGGTCCCTTGCATTCATTTGTTGCATCTTGGCCGCTGATTTCTTCATGGCTTTGGCTGCGGTGGCTTCAGCAATGGCTTTGGTAACTGTAATGTCTGCCCGAGCCATTAGCCTGCTCTGGAGCACGGAGTCTCTGAGACCGAAAACCACGTGGTCCCTCAGAGCCTCATCTATGTCTGAAAAGCCACACGCACCTCCAATGTTCCTCAATGCTGCCACGAAATCCCCGATGCTCTCTCCATCCTTTTGATCCCGACGGTAGAATTCATGTTGCCGGATCAGGTTTGGCACGGCTGGGGCATAGTGGTTCCGAAGTAATCGATCTAGATCTGGCCAAGTCATCTTCTTCATGTCTTCTGGCTTGGCCAACGCTTTGGCCATCTTGTATACGGCTGGTCCGCAATGGGTCTGGAACACAGCTCTCTTTCGGTGGTTGTTTGCATCCTTGAGATTGTTGCTCTTGAGGAACATGAGGAATCTATCGATGTAAGATTCCCAGTCCTCGGTTCCTTGGTCGAATGGTGCGGGTGGCGAGTTGCTGCCGGCCATCTCGTTGGTTGTTCAGCTCGGTTGCCACGTGCCCGACTGGTCTCTTTGTCTCAGTATCCCACCCTCGTCGCCAGTGTAGAAGCGCGGGAAATCAGGAAACAGGAAGCCAGTGTAACTTCAGCTCTTTATTTAAGGTATAGATCTGTGTAGCCTTTAGCGAGCCGTGGCAGCTCTTCTAATAGAGCTAGCTGGCGGCTCTTACCCAATGACAGCTTTCTGAATCTCCCGCGATTGGTTCGTCCAATCATGGTAGATTCCTTACTAACCAATCACCATCGTGCGTCTCGGCCAATCACAGTGTAGTTTGTTTCAGCCAATCAGGTTAGGATATTACAAGAATGTTAATATGTAACAGTATCCTATCCTGCTTTCCTTTTAAGCTGTTGCTTCACTCTCTGCTTTTATTGTTTGCCAGCCCAGTGATTAGCAAGGAACATTTGGTAAAATCATGATTTATGGTAGTCGGTTGGAATACTCAATCATACTTAAATGCTTTTGTAAAAAGGAAGGTGATTTTTTTCACTCATTGTACCTGAAGTTACAACAACTCAGACTGAGGGTTTAATTTGGCTCGTCATTTTGGTTTGTCATGAAGTTTAATTTGGCTTATCAGAAGCTGATTAGCAGAACTTTAGATAACATCATATAGCATTTTATGCAATTGTAAAGCATTTGTTAAGATGTTTTCTCTGGACCCCTTAGAGGTAACAATTACAATCCCAATCTCTAAGCTAAAGCCCATGTCACACAGCACCAACAGATGGAAAGAGGATGTAAAATGGAGAGAAACACTTGCCATCCATTGGTTAACGTGATGCATCTGTTCTGGACTCACTGCGTCTGTTTTTCATACTCTCTATCCGTCCAGCATCTGTCTACTGACATTTCATCCGCTCAAAAAGTTTTGAGCTGCACAAAACTTTTTGAGTGGATAAAGTATCCAACGCGTCTGTTCTATATCCGCTACGCATATGGGGAACATCTGTTATACGTCCGTCGTCATCCGTTACGCATCCGCTATATCCACTAGGCATCCGCTGCACATCCGTGCAACTCGCATCTGCTCCAGCGGAAAACGGACACAGGGAGGAAGCGAAACGGACACGGAACAGACATGCAGTGTTAGTAGCATGGATGTAGAAAGGATGAAAGTGGATGCAACTCACATATAAAGCATTAAAACGGAAAAAAAGTTTGTATAGGGGATGTATCTCGGATATTTCGGATGTCTGCAGGATGTCTAGAGGATGCAGAAGGACACCTAGCGGAAAAACGATATTTCCTATAAAAAGGGGGAGTAACTCACCTGGAGCTCACTTTTAGTCCAGCAGCCCTGCTGTGCAGACCTCTTCAGCCTTCATCTTGCTCTTGCTCTTCCACAGCATCCAGTCATCTCCACCATGGATTGTCGCACACTCCTTTTGGTAGCCGCCATCATTCTACAACAGTGCGAAGCCCTCTACAGGCTCTTTCACCTGTTCTACGCAAGGAAAAGGAGGCATCCAAGAAGTGTGTGGGTCCGAAGATGGATCACGAGAAGAGCCGAGTACGGACTGTATATCAAGCTGATGGAGGAGCTGAGGAACGAAGCCCCTCGTGCATTCCAGAACTTCATGAGGATGCCGCCAGCCATGTTTGACGAAGTTGTGGAGCGGCTGAGTCCCAGGTTGACCAAGGCAAACACCAACTTCCGGCCCAGCCTAGACCCTGGGCTGAAGGTGGCACTGACTCTGTGCCACCTGTCCTCCGGGACCACATACAGGATCATGCAGTACGCCTGGAGGGTGCCACACAACACCATCAGCATTGTGGTCAGAGAAGTGGTGCAGGACATCATCGAAGAATACCTGGAGGAGCTCCTCCAGTGCCCCTCCACTGAAGAAGGCTGGAAGAAAGTTGCAGAGTGGTGGTATCAGAAGGGGAACTTCCTCCACACCGTTGGAGCCATAGATGGCAAGTACATGTCCTGCAAAGCTCTAGCCAACTCAGGGTCCACTTATCACAACTACAAGGGCTTCTTCAGCATCATCCTCTTTGCCATGGTTGATGCTGACTACAAGTTCATGTACACCGATGCTTCAGGCTACGGTTCATCTTCAGATGCCCAGGTATACAATGCTAGTCACCTCAAGGAGGGGCTGGAACGCAACCTCATCATGGGCTTCCCAGATCCAGACCCGCTGCCCAACGACACACAAGATGTGCCCTACTTCATTGTGGGGGATGACGTCTTCTCCCTCAGAACCAAACTCATGAAGCCCTACACTTCCAGATGCCTCACCTGTGAAGAGAGGATCTTCAACTACAGGCTGTCCAGGGCAAGGCGTGTGGTGGAGAACACCTTTGGCATCCTGGCCAACAGGTTCCAGGTACTTCTCACCACCAGGTAGCATTGCCCAGAGACCAAGAGGACCATCGTGGAAGCTTGCTGCATCCTGCACAATCTCATACGCACCCGCTACCCAGTGTTGCAGAACAGGCTTGTGGACCACCAACAAGGCAATGGGGACATGGAGCCTTGTGAATGGAGGCAAGGGCGAAACCTGATAGATACTGTGGATGTGCAAAGCCACAACAGAGCTTCACATGAAGGGAAGAAGCAGCGCAACCTCCTGAAACACTGGTGCAACTCCCCAGCTGAAGCAGTGGAGTGGCAAGACAGGATGGTGGATGCTTAATGGATGCTTCCTTCAGCCTGTCTCATCACACTGATGACATTGGGCCATGTATGTTGAGTGGCCCTACAATGAACAGGGCATTTAATAAAGAGTTGTGTTTATGTTGAAATGTGTTGATGAATGATTAAATTGTTATTGATAATAAAGGGCCAACGGTGTGGCACCTGGGAGGGTGGACCATACAGTCCCACTATGCCTGCACTGGAGGTTTATCTATCCCACAGCTATTACCCATCCCACAGGTATCCCTGCCTATCCCACTGCTATCCTAACCCATCCAACAGCTATTACCCATACCACAGGTATCCCTGTCCATCCCACTGCTATCCTAACCCATCCCACAGCTATTACCCATCCCACAGGTATCCCTGCCCATCCCACTGCTATCCTAACCCATCACACAGCTATTACCCATTCCACAGGTATCCCTGCCCATCCCACTGCTATCTTAACCCATCCCACAAGCATGCAAAGGCTTAAACCATTTCTAAAAGTTTCCACCAAGACTTTATTGACTAAAAGAACTGAACCAAGTGTGTGAAACAAAGATAAACTTTATTAATAACAAACTGTAAAAGCAAAATGACCCAAGTAAAGTGTCCCAAGCAAAGTTAAAGTCAACAGGTCTCTGGCAACCCAGTCTCTGGCACTCTTCTCAGTCACTCTGAGGCGTGCCCATATTCTCAGGGGTGAAGGGTCTAGGTGCTGTGGAGGTGGTAGTGGCTGGAGTGCTGGTCTGAGGCGCCATTGGTGTGCCTGGCCCCGAGAGGACAACAGGGGATGGTGTGTGGAGGAAGCTCTCAGAGAGCTGGCTCAGTCCTGTGATGTTGAGAGCCCCTTCCTCCAGGACATGGGGTGTCAGTCCCAAGACCAATGACAGATGTTCTGAGGCCGGGCTTGGTTGTGGGGTGGAGGAAGGAGGAGTGTAGGTCTGCAGGTGAGTGAGGTGAGGCATCGGTGGCATCTGTGGCATCGGTGGTATCTGTGGCGTCGGTGGCATCTGTGGCATTGGTGGCATCAGTGGCATCTGTGGCATCGGTGGCATCGGTGGCGTGCGATGAACCTGTGACTGGACTGGGAAGGGCTGCCTGTGCTGCTGGAACTCCTGGTAGCCATAGCCTTGGTAGGTGAGGGCCTGTGGAAAGCCTTGGAAGGGCTGTGACATCACCTGGGATGGAGGAGCAGACCTGGACTGGGTCGGAGCAGGTTCAGCTGGGTCTGGAGGGTTGTGCAGAAGACCTGTGATCTTCTCCTTTATCACCTGGTACTGTGATTCGGACATGTCCATGAGGATCTTGTTGACGTAGGCGAGGAAGGGCTTTTGGTTTGAGGATGGTATGTCGAAGTGTACCAGCTGATCTCCAGCTGAACAGTGTGGCTCTGTCCCTCCGGTCCGGCTCTCTGCCTGCTTTCTGTGGAGGTGGAGCTGGGGGTGGGGGTGGGTTGGTCTCTGGTGGCAGCGGCCTTTCCTTGCTCCAACTGCGTCAGGGGGTCCTTCATGTGCTCCGCCACGGGGAGTGCAGCTGTTGGGGGGGGTCTCCGTCATGGGGCGCTCCACAGATACGTGCCTGGACACAGGAGCTTACTCTTGGCCAGAAGAGGACTGGCCCTCTGTGGGCTGCCTGAGAGAGAGGGTAGACAGTGGGGTTGCTCCTCGGTGGTGGACCTCACCCTCCAAGAAGCTGTACTTGGCCATCATGTAGGTCTCCCAGTCGGTGAGCTTGACCGCGGCCTGGCCAGACTTCTTGAGGTGCAGCTTCCCGTACCAGGTGTGCATGTGCTTCCACCACCCGAGGAGGACCTCCGAAGTGTAGCCCAGGCTCTCCGCCTTCTCTCTCCAAGCTGCCTGCTTCCTCTTGGTGTCTCGATAGAGCCTGTGTCCCTTCCGCCAGAGGTACTCGTTCTCCCTCAGCCATTTTGAGCAACTCATCCTCATGTTCCTCTTCGATGGAGTACTGTCTCCTCTCCCTATCGCATGATTGGCAGTAGGGCTTCTGGCAGTAGGGCTTCTCATCAGTAAGGCTTTGAGGTTGTAGGGGCTGCTCCACCACACCACCACCACCAGCAGTAGCACCAGCAGCAGCGCCAGCAGAGTAAGCACCAGCAGAAGCACCAGCACCAGGAGCAGCACCAGCACAAGCCCCAGCACCAGAAGAGTCAGCACCAGCAGCAGATGCCCCAGCAGAAGCAGAGTCAGCGCCAGGGGGTGGGATGGTGACCCTGTCCTTCTTGCCAGGGCTGGCAGGAGTAGGCACAGGCTTCCTCTTCTTCCCCATGGTTGTTGGCTGAAGATGTGTCTTGCAGCAGGTCTTTCCTCTGAATGGTGACCTGCTTGCGAGCTGCCAAAAGGGATGTAACTTATGGGGCGACAGAGTGGTGGTTCCGGAAAGATTGCAAATGAGAATATTGGACATGCTGCACAAGGGACACCCAGGCATTATAAAGATGAAATCCCTGGCCAGAAGCTACGTTTGGTGGCCAGGGATGGACAAAACCATTGAGACATGGGTGGCAACATGTGACAAATGTCAAAGATCCAGGCCAAACCCTCCCTCCGCACCAAACCTCAAGTGGGAAACACCCAGGGGCCCATGGTTAAGGGTCCACATAGACTTTGTGGGACCCACAAAAGGACACACCTTTTTAAACACAGTTGACGCTTACTCAAAGTAAGCATTATGCAATCTACCACAACAGAAGCAGTCATAAAAAAACTAACCAAGCTTTTTGCCACCCATGGACTACTGGACATGCTAGTCTCTGACAAGAGGCTGCAATTCATAGCGTTGGCGTTTGAAAAATTTCTTGCCAAATGGGGCATACGGCATGCATTGATAGCTCCTGTTCATCCAGCGGCGAACAGGCGGGTAGAAGGAATGGTCAGATACATGAAAGATGCCCTAGAAAAATTGGACGCAGGGAGCATGCACGAAAAAATAAATAAACTACTGACAATACAACATATAACACCCAGCTCAAAAACCAACAAAAGCCCAGCAGAGTTCCTTATGGGAAGAAAACTCTGATCTCACCTAGACAGACTACACCCAACATATAATTCCGAAAAACCACCAGACTCGTCTAGCAGGTACCTCACATTTAATCCAGGAGACACAGTTTATGCAAAAAACTTTTCAGGGGACCCGCTCTGGGTACCTGCCAAGATAACCCAGGTGACAGGTCCCCGGTCATACTGGCTAGAAGCAGAGGACGGAAGGAATTGGAAATGACATATCGACCAACTAAGGTCAAGAACAACCTCCAACAATACGAGCAACCCACAAACACCACAAAAAGATTTAAATAAAAAAACTAGAGGGGGGCGAGAAACCCCAAACATTTACCAAAAGGAAGGAGAAAATCCTCCCACAGCACAGCAGCAACCCGAACACGCCCAACCGACACAAACCGAGAAACCACCACCACCACCACCAATAAATAGAAAAAGAAACCAACAATACTTACCAGCAAACGAGGGCAGCAGAAGGGAACCAGCAGAAGACGACCCACGCGGAACCTCGTCTGGAAGAAACAGCCAAGCCAGTTCAACCAGCCCAGAAAGACCGGCCAGGAACAGAGAAGCAGACAACTCGACCGACCCCAGTAGACCGGGTGGGAATTGCAGCGAAAGGCCTGACTCATCCTTCCAGGAGGTTCCATACAGAAGAGCAGGAGTGACAAAGATTCCATCCGAACACGCAACAACTGAGCTGAGCAGGTCAAGTAGGCAGGTTAAAAGCCCGCCTACCTATGGGACTACATTACGTAGGAAGGACCAAACCAAGAGGGGAGGGGTGTTCCATATTAGCATTCTTGGAATACTCTCACCTGATTGGTTAACACAGACCGCATTGTGATTGGACAAGAGAACGACAGTGATTGGCTCATAAGGAATCAACCGCGATTGGCCGTGCCGATTGTGGGAGATTCAGAAAGCCATCATTGGATGCAAGCCGCAGGCAAGCCCTATAAGAAGGGCCGCCGCGGCTCGCAGGTCCAGCACAGATCTATACATTTAATAAAGAGCTGAAGTTATGCTGGTCTTGAGTCTCTTTTTCCCACGACCTAACAGTGACATTTATATGTCAGATGCAAATCAGTGCCAAAATGATATCAAAGGAGACTTATATTTATAACCAAGTTCGAAAACGAAGACTCTAAGCAAAGCTTGCAAACAACAAAGTTTTGCCCCCTGCTTTTCCCCATCTGCTTGCTTATCTAAAATGTCAGTTTTCGTGGCTTTCCTTCCATAGATACAACCTTTCCTTAAAGTTTTAAATGAAAGAGAAAAGGAGAGGGAGAGAAATACTGTTGAATTTGAACATGTCCAATCCAAGAAAAAATGGGTTGATGGGGCAATTCATTTGTCCAAAAAAAATAAAAAATAGAGGATTTCTCCTGTTAGAGGTTTTAGCTTGTTGGTCTGATCTGGACTGGCCACTTCATGAATATCAAGGAATAGCCAGATTCCTACAAAAACTTTGGACATCCCTGCCTATTTTATTGCTTAATGCCATTTTAGCAAGAGCGCAGACAGGGAGGAAGACCATTTGAAATTTCTTAACTGATAATAAATTAGGTTAGTTCCGTATTAGACTGACATAGCAAGATTTCAGAATGTAAACAAAGATGCAGAGAGTTTAGAAATTCTTTCAGAGAAAAATTATATTGGGTGATGTAGCGCCCAACAAGGGAAGAACTTCAAAACTCAGAAAATCGCCAGAACATCCAGCTGTGATTGTTGGGGGGGGGGGAATGACCTGGCTTAAGGTAAGATTTTTCCATTGGAACTTTTTGCGAGAAACTTTTTGTGGATTGAAAGTGCTCTCTGAGCTTTGTGGTTTTCTTACACTTACTAGGGAACATCATCAGTGCTAGAAGGGAGTGGGGTTTGGGGAAAGGAGGAGGAAGAGGAGGAAGAAGAGGAGATCAGGGGGGTGGTCCTTGATGCTATCTGATCTTAATTGCTTTTTTGCAGGTGTCTCATGACCCAGTTAGGGAATATCAACAGTGCTAGGAGCAGGGGTGGGATTCAAAAATCTCATCAATTTCTGCCCGGTTGCTGGGTGGGCTTGACCATGGTGGGCATGGCCTACCAGAACTTCCAGGAGGGCTATTTTTTGCCTTCCCCAGAATCCTGAGGCTTCCCTCAGGCCTCTGGGAGAGCAAAAACGGCTTTCCCGGGCTCCAGAGGCCATCCAGAAGCCGGAAATAGGCCCGTTTCCAGATTTCCAGGAGGACCGTTTTTCACCTTTCCCAGAGCCTCCGTGCAGACCCTGCACTTACTTGCATCCAAAATGGGCCATGTGGAGATGCCTGGGAAGGGCAGGGCAGGGTGGATGGGGTCAGCCAGTCAGTTCAAACCAGATTTAACTTTAACATCCCATTCGCCCGAACTGGCCCAAATCAGCTGGATCCCACCCCTGGCTAGAAGGGAGTGGGGATTATGGAGAGGAGTAGGAGTATAATGACTATGGGCTGCTTGGTAGTTTTCTTGTAGAGGTTTCATGATCCAACTATCCCAAAGATGCTTTCTCAAGAGGCAACTGGACTTTCTAGTTTTTCTTTGAAGGCGTTTCGCTTCTCATTCAAGGAGCTTCTTCAGCTCTGACTAGGTAGCCAACTAGGTAACATCATCAGTACTAGAAGCTAGAAACTCACTCCCTTCTTGCACTGTTGATGTTACTTAGTTGGGTTATGAAACATCTGCAAGAAAACCACCAAGTCCAGAGAGAACCAAGGACCCAACACCCTTATTTTGGTATTGCAACCAAGGGAAAACTGGGATGAACAGAGAACATAAAAAGCTACCTTGTGACCCTCAGAGCAGCAGCAATATTCAAATTATGGCTTCCTGATTGTAATTCGGGTTCTTAGTTCATTTTCTTTGTCAGTTTCTCTAAAAACTTGGTTGTCTAACTCAGGAGTGTTTATTAAGGATGGTGAGTATCCAAAAAAACTTGAGATAAAGGATGCAACTGGATAATCAAAGCCCAGACAATTTTCTTAATGTATGCATGGGCCAATTACCCAGTTGTGGCCGCCATCTTGATTTTTTTGACATCCCTGGATGCCCCTGATCTAAAACATATTCTTTGAAACATAAAAGAACAGGACAGAGTTGGTAGGCAACTTTCTTTGCCTCTTAGGTAAAGCTCTGCTTCCCATTTTATGTCTCAAGCACATTCATAAAATGCCTTTTTTTGGAAACAAAAAAAAATGGTATTGAAAGGTCATAATTTGCAAACGGATGATGTTACTTAGCTGGGTCATGAAACGCCTGCAAGAAATCCACCAAGCTCAGCAGAGATGGCTAAATTAAATGTTTTGATTAAAGAAAAAAACACAAATACCTTTATTTCTACTTGGAAACCACTTCTGGAGTTTGTGCTTGAGGTGGAAAAAAATGAGTTTGATTCTGGGTTCTACCGATTAGATAGATTTATTGTTATAGAAATGGTTAGTTTGTATTATTATGAAAAAGTAAAAAGTTGAGGGTAGATGCTAATGCCTTATTTTATTGTACCAAAAGAGTTGAAAGTCGATGCCTTTTTTTCTTTTTCCCTTGCTTTCCCCCACTATCCACTTCCCTTTTTCTTTCCCAAACTTCCCGAATATTTACTTTTGTATCTTCTTTGTATGTCATATTAAATAATATAAATTAATTAAAAAAGAACTATATTTGAAAAACAAAAGAAATCCACCAAACTCAAAGAACATCACAGATAATAATTTGTTTCTTAGAACCAGAGCTACCAATAATAATATTATTATCAAAAAACTTTTTTCAAAAATTAAAAGAAAGAAAGGGATTTAGGAAGTAAATTGTTGCACAATTGTGGCCCTCAGCTTACCCCAAATTTCTACTGTTAAGTGAGACATTTGTTAGGTGAATTTTGCCCCATTTTATGACCTTTCTTGCCATAGTTATTAAGATAATTACTGCAATTGATAAGTTAGTAACCCAATTGTTAAATGAATCAGGCTTCTTACCATGCATTTTGTTTGTCAAAGGTCACAAAAGGTGATCACACCACCTCGGGATACAGCAACAGTCATAAATATAAGATATGAATTTTGATCGCATGATCAAAAGGATACTGCAAAGATTGTAACTATGAAAATCCGTCATAAATCACTTTTTTCAGTTCCTTTGTAACTTTGAATGTTCATTAAACAAACTGTTGTAAGTCAAGGACTACCTGTAATTTCTACCCTCCTGATAAGAGAGTCATATAAGCTGTCGACCCAAGCAAATATAATTTTAATTTCAACATTTTACATGCCATATTCACCTATACCTCACTATATATCGTAATAACTCAGAATAATACTTGGGTGTGTACTGTATAAAGCAAAACTACAGCTGGATGTGTAAATGCTTTTTTGTTTTTACAAAAGCATTGTTCGTATATTTTGTGAGATTTGCCTCGTATAATTCAGAATTTATATTGTTCTTCCTTTCTTTCTTTTTTAACCTCATACTGCTCTGGAAATGTGATCTCAGTTAATAAAAATATTAAGAGTTCATCTTTTTTTTCCCCAAAAAATTTATTGATTAAAAAAAAAAACATATACAAACAAAACACATAACATAAAAATATAAAACATCTTTTTTGAAAGCAGCTTGATCCCGGGTTACATCTCTTCTTACAGACATAAATTCAAGTTCATGCTCACTTTTATATACTATTCTATATCTTATTACCATTCAACATTTTCTACATAGCTTCTCCCCTCTTTTCGCTCTCTTAATTCTATTTTATTTATTTCATCTCAATTTAAATCATTATAGTTTATATCCTTTGTCTGTCCTGTTTCAGCTGTCTATTATGTTTTCTCATTAACACAAAATTTCTCCTGTAATCACTGATTGGAGTGTGACGCCTTTATATCTTTCCCTTAAATTTAACACTTAAAATAATATATAAGTTTCATTTGGATTCTGCTTAGTACATTCTAAAGCTAAATACTATATTTAAAAAAAGAAAAAAATTATAAATATATAATTATATAATATAATTACAACAACAATCCATACCAATTAAACTCTATTGTTAAGATTAATATTCATTTAAATCTTAAACATTTTATACCTTCCTTTTCAAGTAAGTATTATGCTTCTATGGGAACACTTATACATTTTACGTAGTTGTTCCCCCCCACTTCACTTATATTTTAAGACATTATGTAATTAAAATGTTCCCATTCCTTCTTAATTCAATTCTGTCATATTTCATTTCATCTATTTTGTTCAAAGGATAAAAGATTTTCACTAAATTACATTGAATATTTTATCCCATTTTATAATCATATGTTGTTTCAAATTTTCTAACATTATTTCTAATACAAATACAACAATACAGTCTCATGTATTTTTACAGCATCTCTTTTTCAGTTATATTTTTACCCATTATCTCTAAATAAGTCCTGTTTCTTTACAACTTATTTCAATCTTCATCTTCATTTTCCTCTTCTATATTCCTTTTTTCTGTTGCTTTTCTATTCATAAATCTTAAACATTTTATACATTCCTTTTCAAATAGGTATCATGCTTCTATAAGATCACTTATAAATTTTGCGTAGTTACTTCCCCCCCATTTCACTTATATTTTAAAACATTATGTAATAAAATGTTCCCCTTCCTTCTTAATTCAATTCTCTCATATTCCATTTCATTTATTTTATTCAAAAAAAGAAAAGAAATTTCCACTAAATTACGTTGAATATTTGATCACAATCTTATGTACTTTTGCAGAATCTCTTTTTCAGTTATATTTTTACCCATTATCTCTAAATAAAGGCCCTGTCACACTGGCAGACGGATGCAAAACGTTTGTAAAAAGGACACAGCGGACGAGAAAAATGTTCCATCCGTTGTTATCCGTTCTCAAAAGGGGCAAAAATTTGCATAACCAGAGCGGACAACACGGAAAGGAACGGATGGGGGGAGCATGTAGGGCGGATGGAAAGTGGATGAGAGTGGATGGCACATCCGCAAGGCTCCATGGAAGCCTAGCGGATGGAAGCGGATGAGAGTGGATGGCACATCCACAAGGCTTCTGGGGGGGCGCAGCAAAGCGGACGCGGAACGGATACAACGGATGCAGAGCGAATGCCGAGCGGATGAAGCGGATGCACAGCGGAAGCCTAGCGGATGCCTAGTGGAAGCCTAGTGGATGCCTAGCATTCACTGCGCATGCAGGGAGGATGTATTGTGTCAGCCCCGCGGATATAAAGAGAAGCAGCTACCAAGCAGGTCACCATTCAGAGGAAAGACCTGCTTCCAGACACAGCTTGCCAGCCAGCCATCCATCCAGCCATCCAGCCAGCAACCCCACAACCATGGGGTAGAAGAGAAAGCCTCAGCCATCTGCTGGCAAGAGGGACAGGGCCACCCTCCCACCCCCTGGCCCTCACTCTGCTTCTGCTGGGGCTTCTGCAGCCCGGGCTCGGTCTACTGGGGCTGGGGCTTCTGCTGATGTTGCTTCTGGAGGAGCTGCTGATGCTGTTTATGGCGGTGGTGCTTCTGCTGGTGCTTACTCTGCTGAAGCTGCTTCTGGCAGTGGTGCTTCTGCTGGTGCTTACTCTGCTGAAGCTGCTTCTGGCGGTGGTGCTTCTCCTGGTGCTTACTCTGTTGGCACTGCTCCTGTGCTGGGGCTTCGGCTGGTGCTTACTCTGCTGGCGTTGCTCCTGGTGCTGGTGCTTCTGCTGGTGCTTACCCTGCTGGCACTGCTCCTGGTCCTGCTGGTTCTGCTGGTGCTCCTGGTCCTGCTGGTGCTCCCGGTCCTGCTGGTGCTCCTGGTCCTGCTGGTGCTCCTGGTCCTGCTGGTGCTGCTGGCGCTGCTGGTGCTTACTCTGCTGCTAATAATCCTGGTCCTGCTGGTCCTGCTGGTCCTGCTGGTCCTGCTGCTGGTGGTCCTGCTTTTGCTGCTACTGTTGCTGCTGCTGCTGCTGCTGGTGGTGGTGGTGTGGAGGAGCAGCCCCTACAACCTGGAAGCCCCTCTGATGAGGGCCCATATGGTCCTGCCAGAGGGAGGAAGAGGCAGATGTGAGAACGGGAGAGGAGGCAATACAACATAGAAGAAGAACATGAGGATGAGGTGCTGGAGTGGCTGAGAGAGAACGAGTATCTATGGCGGAAGGGACACAGGCTCTATCGAGACACCAAAAGGAAGCAGGCTGCTTGGAGAGAGAAGGCGGAGAGCCTGGGCTACACATCGGAGATGCTCCTCGGCTGGTGGAAGCACATGCACACCTGGTACGGGAAGCTGCACCTCAAGAAATCTGGCCAGGCCACAGTCAAGCTGACGGACAGAGAGACCTACGTGATGGCCAAGTGCAGCTTCCTGGAGGGTGAGATCCGCCACCGAGGAGCAGCCCCTCTCACAGCCCTCTCTCTCAGGCAGCCTGCTGAGAGCCAGTCCTCTTCTGGCCAAGAGTCAGCTCCTGTCTCCAGGCAGGTGTCTGTGGAGCGTGCCACAACAGAGACCCCCCGACAGCTGTACTCCCCGTGGCGGAGTGCGTGGAGGACCCCCATGATGCAGTGGGAGAAAGGAGATGGCACTTCCACCACAGCCCAACCCGTATCCACCCCCAGCTCCACCTCCACAGAAAGGCAGAGAGGCAAACCGGAGGGACAGAGTCACACTGTCCTGCTGGGGATAAGAGACACCATCAGGAGCAGCGTAGATCTCCTCTCTCAGCTGGTACACACTGACTCCTCATCCTCCAACCACAAGCCCTTCCTCACCTATGTGAACCAGACCCTCATGGACATGGCGGAACCCCAGTACCAGGTGGTGAAGGACAGGATCACCGCTCTTCTTCACAACCCTCCAGACCAAGATGAACCTGCTCCCACCCAGTCCAGGTCTGCTCCTCCACCCCAGGTGATGTCACTCCTCTTCCAAGGCTTTCCACAGGCCCTCTCCTATCAAGGCTACGGCTACCAGGAAGTCCAGCAGCACAGGCAGCAGCCCTTCCCAGTCCAGGCACATGTACATCGGATGCCACCGGTGCCACCGATGCCACCCACGCCAGTCCTCACCCAGCTGCAGACCAGACAGCCCCACTACACTGTTCCTTCCTCCACCCCACAGCCAAGCCCGGCCTCAGTACATCTGTCATCGGTACTGGGGCTGACACCCCATGTCATGGAGGAAGGGGCTCTCAACAACATGGGGCTGAGCCAGCTGTCTGAGAGCTTCCTCAACACATGGTCACCTGTTGTCCTCTCGGGGCCAGGCACCCCAGTGGTGCTTCAGACCAGCACTCCAGCACCAGCCACCTCCACAGCTCCTGGACCCTTCACCCCTGAGACTGGGCACACCTATGAGTGACCAAGAAGAGTGCCAGAGACTGGGTGGCTTTATTTTTGCTTTGGACACCTGAGTTGGGTCATTTTTCTTTTACAGCTTGTTATTAATAAAGATTATCTTTCCTTCACACACTTGCTTCATTTATTTTATTAAATAAAGTCTTGGTGGAAACTTTTAGAAATGGTTTAAGCTTTTGCATGCTTGTGGGATGGATTAAGATAGCAGTGGGATGGGCAGGGATACCTTTGGGATGGGTAAGGAGAGCAGTGGGATGGGCAGGGATACCTTTGAGATGGGTAATAGCTGTGGGATGGGCAGGGATACCTGGGGTATGGGTAATAGCTATGGGATGGGCAGGGATACCTGTGGGATGGGTAATAGCTGTGGGATGGGCAGGGATACCTTTGGGATGGGTAATAGCTGTGGGATAGATAAACCTCCAGTGCAAGCATAGTGGGACTGTATGGTCCACCCTCCCAGGTGCCACACCTATGGCCCTTTATTATCAATAACAATGTAAGCATTGATCCACACATTTGAACATAAACAGAATTCTTTATTAAATGCCCTGTTCATTGTAGGCTCACCTAACATACATGGCCCAATGTCATCAGTGTGATGAGACAGGCTGAAGGAAGCATCCATTAATCATCTATCATCCTGTCTTGCCACTCCACTGCTCCAGCTGGGGAGTTGCACCAGTGTTTCAGGAGGTTGCGCTGCTTCTTCCCTTCACGTGACGCTCTGTTGGGGCCTTGCACATCCTCAGTTTCTATCAGGTTTCGCCCTTGCCTCCATTCCCCAGGCTCCATGTCCCCATTGCCTTGATGGAGGTCCACGAGCCTGTTCTGCAAGACTGGGTAGTGGGTGCGTATGAGATTGTGCAGGATGCAGCAAGCTTCCATGATCCTCCTCACGGTCTCTGGGCGATGCTGCATGGTGGTGAGAAGTACCTGGAACCTGTTGGCCAGGATGCCAAAGGCATTCTCCACCACCCGCCTTTCCCTGGACAACCTGTAGTTGAAGATCCTCTCTTCATGGGTGAGGCATCTGGAGGTGTAGGGCTTCATGAGGTAGGTTCTGAGGGAGAAGGCGTCATCCCCCACGATGAAGTAGGGCACATTTTGTGTGTCGTTGGGCAGGGGGTCTGGATCTGGGAAGCCCATGATGAGGTTGCGTTCCAGCCCCTCCTTGAGGTGACTGCCGTTGTATACCTGGGCATCTGAAGATGACCCGTAGCCTGAAGCATCGGTGTACATGAACTTGTAGTCAGCATTGAGCATGGCGAAGAGGATGATGCTGAAGAAGCCCTTGTAGTTGAAATAAGTGGATCCCGACTTGGCTGGAGCTTTGCAGGCCACGTGCTTGCCATCTATGGCTCCAACGGTGTGGGGAAAGTTCCCTTCTGATACCACTGTTCTGCAATTTTCTTCCAGCCTTCTTCAGTGGAGGGGCACTGGAGGAGCTCCTCCAGGTATTCTTCGATGATGGCCTGCACCACTTCTCTGACCACAATGCTGATGGTGTTGTGTGGCACCCTCCAGCCATACTGCATGCTCCTGTAGGTGGTCCCTGAGGCCAGGTGGCACAGAGTCAGTGCCATCTTGAGCCCAGGGTCCAGGCTGGGCCGGAAGTTGGTACTTTGCTTGGTCAACCTGGGTGTCAGCCGCTCCACAACTTCGTCAAACATGGCTGGTGGCATCCTCATGAAGTTCTGGAATGCCCGAGTGTCTTCATTCCTCAGCTCCACCATCAGCTTGTTGTACAGTCTGTACTCTGCTCTTCTCCCGATCCATCTTCGGACCCAGACGCTTCTTGGCCGCCTCCTTTTCTTCCCATAGAACAGTTGAAAGAGCCTGTAGATGGCTTCGCACTGTTGCAGAACAATGGTGGCTACCAAAAGGACTGTGTTACGATCCATGGTGGACATCAATGGATGCTGTGGAAGAGCAAGATTCAGATGAAGGGTGCAGAGGTCTGCACAGCAGGGCTGCTGGACTGAAAGTGAGATCCAGGTGAGTTGCTCCCCCTTTTTATAGGCAATATAGGTTTTCCACTATGTGTCCTTTTGTATCCTCTAGGCATCCTCTAGACATCCTTAATATCCGAGATAGGTCCCCTCTGCAAACGTTTTTTCCATTTTAAATGCTTTGTATGCGAGCTGCATCCGCTTTCATCCTTTCTCCGTCCGTGCTACTAACACTGCACGTCCGTTCCGTGTCCGTTTCGCTTCCTCCCTGTGTCCGCTTTCCACTGGAGCGGTTTTGATTTGCGCGGATGCGCAGAGGATGCCTAGCGGATGTAGCGGATGCGTAATGGATGACGACGGATGCAGAACGAATGTTCACCGTATGCGCTGCGGATACAGAACGGATGCGTTGGATACATTTTCCGCTCAAAAAGTTTTGAGCAGCTCAAAACTTTTTGAGCAGATGGAACCTCAGTTGACGAATGCTGGATGGATAGAGAGGAAGAAAAACGGACACAGTGAGTATAGAATGGATGAATCGCATTAACCAATGGATGGCAAGTGTTTCTCTCCGTTTTACATCCTCTTTCCATCCGTTGGTGCAATGTGACATGGGCTTAAGTCCTGTTTTTTTACATCTTTTTTCAAACCTTTTCTCTTCTCTTCCTTCCTCCCTTGCTTCTCCACTCTACCCTTTTTACCCCCTTGTCTCTTAATCTTTACCCTCTTCTGTATTCCTCTTTTCTGTTGCTTTCTGACATTGTGTCCACTTTTCACCTTATTTTTTCCTTTTTTGGTTGTTTTTTTTTAAGTCTTAAATTCTCCATTCTCTTTCCCCCTTTTCCCCTTTCTTCCCCAGATAAAATTGCTTGTTCATTAAAGATGGCTTCTTCTTCACCCTAATCTTCTTGTTCTTGTAGTTTCTCATACGTAGAAATCGCCATTTCTAAAAAATGAAAAACAGAGCCAAAAGATCCTTTCCCTTCTTGTTCCTCTTTTTTATATTTTATAAATTCCATTTTCAGTTCATCCACAAATAATGCCATTGTAAAAAAAAATTTTAGACAACCCAAATGATTTTAATCATTCAAATAAGAATTTCCACCAAGAATTTGGTGGCTGATAAAGTCACCAAACAGTCCAGATATACACAGTCTATTTCATTTAACACTTTCTTCTTTTTTTCACTTTCTCTTCCTAGGGTTGTAATTCAATTACAAAGTTCCAATTAAGATGTGTCTTTTAGAAGTCTTGTTATGATTTTGTTCTAGTCTTTTAAATTCCAAGCAATCTCCTTCAGCCAAATCCTAATCTTAATTCTTATCCTCTCCCTTCCCACTTACAGCATAAAAAAAAATTTTTTTCCAGTGTTCAGAAATCTTTATTGTCCCCTTGGCTTTAATTTTTCAGTTTGATTACCTGCTGATGCCAAAGCGAGTTTTTCCAATTTCTCATTCATCTGCTGTCACCGTAAGGAAGGAGAGTGAGAAAAAACAAACTTTCCCTTTTCACTTTCATTCGCTGCTTCTAGATCTTCTTAGGAAACAATGTATCTTTTTCCAAAATTTAAATTCCAGGATATCTTGGATGTTGCTTCTCCTCCTGGTCAGCCAAAACTTTCACTTCTCAGCTTCCTCCTGCACATTCTTTTTCGGATGAAAGCTTCTTTGTGGCGGCCCTTCTGACCGCCGCTCTACCACTTTCAGAAAAGGGAGTTAAGCCAGCTGAAGAAGGGGTGTGTGACTCCCCCCGACCCCTGCTAGGTCTCCCCTGTGTTCAGCTACCTCTATGGGGTAGCTATAGCCCCGAAGCCGGTTGGCTTGGGGCATTCCAGCGGCGAGCGCAGCAGAAACTGCGCATGATCGCGGATTCCTGCCACCACCAAGCCTTGCAAACCGGAAATTCCATTAAGAGTTCATCTTATCATTCCCATCAAACAGAAGCACTGAAATATAAACTTTTGCCATTTTGCATCTTGCTTTGCTCAGGCAAATCCACTGATTAAAAAAGCACAGTGAAAATGTAATTATTATCACTTAATTGTCTTAAACAATGAGAAATACAGGTTGTCTCAACTTATGACAGTAGAGCCCAAATTTCTGTTGCTAAGCAAACTGAGTTTTCCTCCAGTTACAATCTTTCTTGCCACAGTTGCTAAGCAAATCACTGCAGTTGTTAGGTGAATCATTAGTTGTTAAGTGAATCTGCATAGGATTAGATTACGTAGGATTAGATTAACAACTCTTAATGCCTTTTTGGCTATGTAGTTACAGTGGGATCTAGCATTTAGATCATTTGAGATGAGTACTTCAAGGTCCTTGACAAAATTTGGATCCGCAACAGGGTCTTGACTATTTAGCTTGTATTTTATTTTCTGGTTTTTTCTACCAATATGTAAGACAGAGCATTTATTTGTTGAGATTTGAAGTTGCCATTTGATTGAGCATTCTGATACATAGTCAAGGTCTTTATGGAGGGTAGTAGTATTGTCTGTTGTGTTGAATAGCTTTACACATCAGCGAAGAGAACACAGTTGCTCTTAATATGATCACAGAGGTCACTTATGTAGAGTGTGAAGAGAGTTGGTCCCAGAACACTGCCTTGGGGGACGCCACTGTTGACAGGGTACAGAATTTGATAGGACACTCTCAATTTTGACCATTTGTTGTCTGTTTGACAGGAATTCTATCTAGTTCTGTAGGTGTCCAGAGATACCATAAGATTTTAGTTTTAGGAGTAGTTTTTCATGTACTACTGAATCAAAGGCTTTACAGAAGTCTATGTAGATTGTGTCTATTGCTTTGCCCTGATCAAGTTGTGTAATCCATATGTTTTTGCAGTTTAAGACTTGTAGATTACAGGATAGTTTTTTTCTGAATCCAAATTGTTTATTAGAGAGTAGGTTGTTTGTCTCTAAGTGGAGGATAATGGATTGGTTAATAATTGATTCCATGACTTTAACACCATGTCACACTGGCCAACGGATGCAAAAAGGACACAGCAGATAAGCAAAATGTTCCATCTGTTGTTATCCGCTCTTAAAAGGGGCAAAAATTTGCATAACCGGAGCGGATAACATGGACGCGGGGAGGACGCAGGGCAGATGCAAAGCGGATGCGGAACGGAAGCCCAGCGGATGGAAGCAGATGGGAGCGGATGGTGCAACTGCAGGGCTTCCGGGGGGCCTCAGCGAAGCGGACGCGGAACGGATACAGCGGATGCAGAACGGATGCCGAACGGATAAAGCGGATGCACAGCGGATGCACAGCGGATAAAGCGGATGCACAGCAGAAGCCTAGCAGATGCACAGCGGAAGCGGAACAATTGCCGAGCGTTAATTGCGCATGTGGGGGGGAAGTATTACGTAAGCTCCCCGGATATAAAGAGATGCAGCTCGCACGTGGCCAGCATTCTGAGGAAAGACCTGTTGCTGGACACTTCGAGTTCCTTGCCTGCCCTGTCAGCCTGCCTTCCAGCCAGCCTTGGTGCCTGCCTGCCTTCCTGCCAGGCTTTCTGCCAGCCTTCCTGCCAGGCTTCCTGCCAGCCTTGGTGCCTACCAGCCTCCCTGCCAGCCAGCAACCCCACAACCATGGGGAGGAAGCGAAAGCCTAAGCAACCTGCCGCCATCCCTGGCAAGAGGGACAGGGCCAACCTCCCGCCCCCTGCCCCTGACTCTGCTTCTGCTGGGGCTTCTGCTGAAGCTGCTCCTGGCGGTGGTGCTTCTGCTGGTGCTGGGGCTTCTGCTGGTGCTTACTCTGTTGAAGCTGCTCCTGGTCCTCTGGTCCTGCTCGACCTGCTCGTGCTCCTGGACTTGCTCGTCCTGCTCGTGCTCCTGGTCTTGCTCATCCTGCTCGTGCTCCTGGTCCTGCTCATGCTCCTGGACTTGCTGGCCCTGCTGGTGCTTACTCTACTGCTGCTGATCCTGGTCCTGCTGGTCCTGCTGCTGCTGCTGATCCTGCTGCCGCTGCTGCTGCTGATGATGATGATGATCCTGCTGCTGCTGCTGCTGCTGATGATGATGATGATGCTGATTATGATCCTGCTGGTGAGGATGATGATGATGATGATGATGATGATTCTGCTGGTGGTGTGGAGGAGCAGCCCCTACTACCTGGGAGCCCCTCTGATGAGGGCCCATCTGATCCTGCCAAAGGGAGAAAGAGGCGTATGCGGGGACGGGAGAGGAGGCAATACTATATTGAGGAGGCGCACGAGGATGAGGTGCTGGAGTGGCTGAGAGAGAATGACTATCTGGGGCGGAAGGGACACCGGCTGTACAGGGACACCAAGCGGAAGCAGGCTGCTTGGAGAGAGAGGGCAGAGAGTATGGGTTACACTTCGGAGGTGCTCCTCGGCTGGTGGAAGCACATGCACACCTGGTACTGGAAGCTGCACCTGAAGAAATCTGGCCAGGCCACTGTGAAGCTGACAGACAGAGAGACCTACGTCATGGCCAGGTGCAGCTTCCTGGAGGGTGAGGTCCGCCACCGAGGAGCACCAGCAGCCCCTCTCACGACCCTCTCTCTCCAGCAGCCTGCTGAGAGCCAGTCCTCTTCCAGCCAAGAGTCAGTCCCTGTCTCCAGGCAGGTTTCTGTGGAGCATGCCACGGCGGAGAACCCGCAGACAGGTGTGGTAAGCGTGGTGGAGTACGTAGAGGACTCCCTGGTGCGGTGGGAGAAAGGAGACATCGAGTCCACCACAGTCCTAGCCGCATCCACCACCACCTCAGCTCCGCAGAAAGGCAGAGAGCCGGACAGCTGGAGGAGCAGAGCCACACTGTCCTGCTGGAGATCAGGGACACCATCCGCACCATCATAGATCTCCTCTCTCAGCTGCTCCACACCAACTCCTCATCCTCCAACCGCAAACCCTTCCTCACCTATGTCAACCAGACCCTCAAGGAAATGGCAGATCCACAGTACCAGCTGGTGAAGGACCGGATCACCAAGCTGCTTCACAACCCTCCAGACCCAGAGGAACCTGCTCCCACCCAGTCCAGGTCTGCTCCTCCACCCCAGGTGATGTCCCTCCCATTCCAAGGCTTCCCACAGGCCCTCACCTACCAGGGCTACGGCTACCAGGAGGTTCAGCAGCACAGGCAGTAGCCCTTCCCAGTCCAGACACAGAGTCATCGGGCGACACCGTTGCCACCTGTTTCACTGATGCCACAGATGCCGCCCACGACAATGATGCCACCAAAAGCGATGCCACCCACGCCAATGATGCCACCCACGCCAGTACTCACACAGCTGCAGAGCAGACAGCCCCACTACACTACTCCTTCCTCCACCCCCAGCCAAGCCCGGCCTCAGTACATCTGTCATCAGTACTGGGGCTGACACCCCATGGCATGGAGGAAGGACCTCTCAGCATCACGGGGCTGAGCCAGCTGTCCGAGAGCTTTCTCAACACACCGTCCCCTGTTGTCCTCTCGAGGCCAGGCACTCCAGCACCACCCACCACCACAGTACCTGGGCCCATCACCCCTGAGACTGGGCACACCTCCAACTGACCAAGAAGAGTGCCAGAGACCGGGTAGCTGGCTACCTTTGGACTTTATTTGGACACTTGACTTGGGTCATTTTTTTTTACAGCTTGTTGTTCAATAAAGTTTATCTTTGATTCACACACTTGCTTCATTTGTTTTTTTTAAAAAAGTCTTGGTGGAAACTTTTAGAATTGGCTTAAGCCTTTGCATGCTTGTGGGATGGGTTAAGATAGCAGTGGGGTGGGCAGGGATACCTGTGGAATGAGCAGGGATACCTTTGGGATGGCTAATAGCTGTGGGATAGATAAACCTCCAGTGCAAGCATAATGGGACTGTATGGTCTACCCTCCCAGGTGCCACACCTAGGGCCCTTTTTTATCAATAACAATTTAATCATTGATCCACACATTTGAACACAAACACAACTCTTTATTAAACGCCCTGTTCATTGTAGGCCCACCCAACATACATGGCCCAATCTCATCTGTATGATGAGACAGGCTGAAGGAAGCATCCATTAAGTATCTACCATCCTGTCTTGCCACTCCACTGCTCCAGCTGGGGAGTTGCACCAGTGTTTCAGGAGGTTGCACTGCTTCTTCCCTTCCCGTGAGGCTCTGTTGTGGCCTTGCACATCCTGAGTGTCGATCAGGTTTCGCCCTTGCCTCCATTCCCCAGGCTCCATGTCCCCATTGCCTTGTTGATGGTCCACGAGCCTGTTCTGCAAGACTGGGTAGTGGGTGCGCATGAGATTGTGCAGGATGCAGCAAGCTTCCACGATCCTCCTCACGGTCTCTGGGCTATGCTGCATGGTGGTGAGAAGTACCTGGAACCTGTTGGCCAGGATGCCAAAGGCGTTCTCCACCACCCGTCTTGCCCTGGACAGCCTGTATTTGAAGATCCTCTCTTCACGGGTGAGGAGTCTGGAGGTGTAGGGCTTCATGAGGTAGGTTCTGAGGGAGAAGGCGTCATCCCCCACGATGAAGTAGGGCACATCTTGCGTGTCATTGGGCAGGGGGTCTGGATCTGGGAAGCCCACGATGAGGTTGCCTTCCAGCCCCTCCTTGAGGTGACTGGCGTTGTATACCTGGGCATCTGAAGATGAGCCGTAGCCTGAAGCATCGATGTACATGAATTTGTAGTCAGCATCGACCATGGCGAAGAGGACGATGCTGAAGAAGACCTTGTAGTTGAAATAAGTGGACCCCGACTTGGCTGGAGCTTTGCAGGCCACGTGCTTGCCATCTATGGCTCCAATGGTGTGTGGGAAGTTCCACCTCTGATTCCACTGCTCTGCAACTTTCTTCCATCCTTCTTCAGTGGAGGGGTACTGGAGGAGCTCCTCCTTGTATTCTTCGATGATGGCCTGCACCACTTCTCTGACCACAATGCTGATGGTGTTTTGTGGCACCCTCCAGCTGTACTGCATGCTTTTGTAGGTGGTCCCTGAGGCCAGGTGGCGCAGAGTCAGTGCCACCTTGAGCCCAGGTTCCAGGCTGGGCCGGCAGTTGGTGTTTGCCTTGGTCAACCTGGGTGTCAGGCACTGCACAACTACGTCAAACATGGCTGGAGGCATCCTCATGAAGTTCTGGAACGCCTGAGGGTCTTCGTTCCTGAGCTCCACCATCAGCTTGTTGTACAGTCTGTACTCTGCTCTTCTCCCGATCCATTTTCGGACCCAGACGCTTCTTGGCCGCCTCCTTTTCTTCCCGTAGAACAGTTGAAAGAGCCTGTAGATGGCTTCGTACTGTTGCAGAACGATGGTGGCTGCCAAAAGGACTGTGGTACGATCCACGGTGGACATGACTGGATGCTGTGGAAGAGGAAGAGTCAGATGAAGGCTGCAGAGGTCTGCACAGGTGGGCTGCTGGTCTGAAAGTGAGATGCAGGTGAGTTGCTCCCCCTTTTTATCGGCAGTATAGGTGTCCCTTTGCATCCTCTAGGCATCCTCTAGGTATCCTCTAGGCATCCTGTAGACATCCTTAATATCCGAGATAGGTCCCCTCTGCGAACGTTTTTTCTGCTTTAAACGCTTTGTTTCCGTGCTGCATCCATTCTGCATCCGTTCTGCATCCGTTCCGCGTCTGTTCTGCTTCCTCCCTGCGTCCGGGAGGATGTGAGTTGTGCGGATGCGCAGTGTATGCCTAGCAGATATAGCGGATGTGTAACGGATGCGTAATGGATGCGTAGCGGATGCGTAGCGGATGCAGAACGGACTAACTGGATACATTTTCCGCGCAAAAGTTTTAGGCAGCCCAAAACTTTAGGAGCGGATGAAACGTCAATAAATGGATGCTGGATGGATAGAGAGGAAGCCAAATGGAGGCAGTGAGTACATCGCGTTTTCGAATGGATGGCAAGGTTTTTTGTCCATTTTACATCCTCTTTGCATCCGTTGGTTCAGTGTGACATGGGCTTTACAGGTGACGCAGCATAAAGAGATTGATCTGTAATTTTCAACTAGGCTGGGGTCTCCCTTTTTGCAGATGGGGATGACCGTGGCTTGTGACCATAGTTTTGGCAAGGAATTGGTCCTGAAAGATTTTTCAGATTATGCTTAGAGGTTTGGCTATGGCAGTGGATAGCTATTTTAAGAAGTAGGCACATATTCCGTCCAGTCCAATAGATTGCATAGTGCTTTTTCAACAATGTCTTCTGTCACTAGTGAGTGCACACTTGGAATACTGCATCCAGTTCTGGTTACCACAATTTAAAAAGTGGGTTTGAGACTCTAGAAGGTGTGCAGAGGAGAGCAACAAAAATGATTAGGGGCTGGAAGATAAAGAATGAAGAATGATTGCAGGGATTAGGTATGGGAAGTCTAACAAAGAGTAGGATTAGGGGTGATGTGATAGCAGTCTTCCAGTATTTGAGGGGCTGCCACAAAGAGGAGGGCCTCACCTATTATCCAAAGCACCTGAAGGCAGGGCAAGAATCAACACATGGAAACTAATCAGGGAGAGAAGCAACTTAGAACTATGGAGACATTTCCTGATAGTGAGAACAACTAACCAGTGGAATGGCTTCTCTTTCGAAGTTGTGGGTATTCCATCACTGGAGGCTTTTAAGAAAAGACTGTTTGAAATGGTATAGCCTCTCCTGCTTGAGCAGAGGGTTGGATTAGAAGACCTCCAGGGTCCCTTCCATCTCCATTCTGATTTGGAACAATTAATCAATGCAACAGTTGTGGATACACCCTCACTTTGAATTTTTCAATAATTTCAACCATTGGTAGTTTTCAACTATTGGTTGGTATAAAATCTCCTGCTTTGACAGGGGGTTGGACTAGAAGACCCCTGAAGTCCCTTCCAGCCCTGATTCTAGGCTCTAAAGTTCCACTTCAAAGCTAGTGTGTGAAATCACAACCCCATGCTGATTTCCAAGAACAAAAGACTTTCTGGGTTTGGTGTGGCTTGTGGTTTCTCTATGCAAGCTGCTGCAACAGCAATCATGTACGTCAACGTCCTAGGGTTAAGATAGGGCAAACATTTCTACCTTGCAGTTACCTTACATTGAATGGAATGGTGGAGTCTTTGTAATACTTCCAATATAGGTGGTCCTCTATTTACGACTACCATTGAAATTTTCTGTTGCTAAGTGAGCTAGTTGTTAAATGAATTTTGCCCCATTTTATCACTTTTTTTCCTGCAGTCGCAAAGCGAATCACTGCAGTAAGTTACTAAGATGGGTTCCTAAATGAGTTGGGCTTCCCCCCCTTAACTTTGCCTATCAGATAGTCGCCAAAGGGGAATCACATGACTTCAGGATAATGCAACCATCATAAGCATGAGTCAGTTGCCAAGCATTTGAATTTTGATCACGTGACCATGCTGCAATGATTGTAATGTTTCAGGCCATTGAAACTTTAAACAGTCACTAAATGAACTGCTGTAAGTCAAGGACTACACCTGTAGTATAAAGGTAGTCATGGGTGGTGCCAGGAGGGAGAAATCTTCAGAAAACCAGATGGATAAATTTTTAAGTAAATGCCCGGACAAGGTGACCCGTTTTCAGAGAGCTGCTCAATTGAACTTGAATCGCAATGCCACGTGGAACTTAAGGAAGGAAGGAAGGAAAGGAGGGATTGGAGGGAGGGAGCCAAAAGAAAGAAAGAAAGAAGGAAAGAAGGAAAGAAAGAAAGAAAGGAAGGAAGGAAGAAAGGAAGGAAGGAAGGAAGGAAGGAGGGAGGGAAGAAGGTGAAAGAAAGAGGAGGGAGGGAAAAAGAGGAAGGAAGGAAGCAGAGAAAGAGGAAGGGGGAGGAAAGAAAGACAGGGGAAAAAGGGGGGGATGAGGGGAAGGAAGCAGGGAGAGAGAAAGAGAAAGAAAGAAAAGGAAGATAAGAAGGAGGGAGAAAAGGAAGAAGGAAGGTGTTCCGTCTGGAAAAATGCGAGGTAGACCGGGTTCCAACAAACAGAGTTTTTATTTAAGCAACCAACAGTAACGGAACCGTCTGGCTAAAGCCGCGGCAGCCTTTTTATACAGGCTTGCCTGCCGGCTTGTAGCCAATGGCAGCTATTTGACTTTGCCGCCTTTCAACGGCTCTTTTGGATTGGTTCTTAATGAACCAATAGAACACTGGCCTTTCTAGCCAATCAGATTAAATTATTTGGAGTATACCACTCTATACAGAACACCCCTCCCCCCTTAAATTAGTCCTACATGGGTGACGTAGTCGCGCAGGTAGGTGGGGCTTCTTCTGACTCTATTTGACTTGCACAGTTCATTTTCGCTGGAGACTTTGAGCGGTTCGGATGGGATCGCTGTCTCTCCGGCTCTTCTCCATGGAACCATCTGGTAGGGTGAGTCAGCATGGGTGTTACCGCTTGAGTTGCTCAGGCCGGTGGTTTTGCTGCTCCCTCCTGGTTTTCCCAGGCAGGTCGAGCTGGCTTTGCTGGCCCCTTCCAGGACGGGTTCCTCTTCATGTGGATTATTTCTGCCAGGTCGCCAATTTCAAACGTGCAGAAACAGCTGGAGGAGTCGGGAGGGCGGTTCTCAAAGGTGTAGTTTGGATGTAACCTATCTAAATGTGATCTAAGTTTCCTCCCCATTAACAATTCTGCCGGGCTCTTGTTAGTTACAGTACTGTGGGTGATATGTTGGAGGGTGAGTAAACGGTTTAGTTTATCCTGGACATCCCCTTGGTCCATTTTTTTCTAAACCCTCCTTGGTAAATCTGACCATTCTCTCGGCCCTACCATTTGCCGCCTGGTGGGCTGGCGCGGTTAGTACATGGCGTATACCTAAAGAGGCTCATTGTCAGACACTAGGACGTCCGGCAACCCATGGGTTCCGAATAGTTTGTTGAGTTGTTTGATAATAGCGTCGGTTGTCTTAGATGACATTACTACGACTTCCAACCAATTTGAGTATGCATTTACAACAATCAAAAACGTATGCCCCCTAATAGGACCTGCAAAGTCAATATGGATCCGAGACCAGGGGCCTCGTGGGGTCTCCCAGTCCCTTATAGGTGCTCGTGGTGATGATGGCCTGGTTTTCTGGCATTTATTGCATGTAGCAACCCAGTATTCAATATCTCTGTCTAAGCCAGGCCACCAGACATAGCTCCTAGCCAGGCTTTTCATTTTTACGATGCCTGGGTGGCCCTCATGAAGTATACCCAACACTCTAGTTTGTAATCTGGAAGGAATTACCACTCGATCACCCCACAATAAACACCCCTTTTGTATTGACAGTTCAGTCTGTCTGGTCTGGAAAGGTTTAAAGTTTTCAGTATTTTGGATTTCCGGCCAGCCTTTACCCACCCAATTAAAAATGCGGGCAGTCACTGGGTCTTTGGCAGTGGCTCTGGCGACATCGTTTGCAGATACTGGCAGTTTGGGGCAGGTTTCTATTTGCAGGGTGGTAATTGTTGGCGCCGGGTCTTCCTCCATCATTGACAGCGGTGTTCGACTTAGTGCATCTGCATGGGAGATTTGTTTCCTAGGTCGATGTATCAATGTGTAGGAGTACGCTGCTAGGAATTCTGACCATCTAGTCATTCGGGGAGATAAAATGTTCGGTGTGGGCTTGTTTCCCGCCAAAATTCCTAGTAACGGTTTATGGTCAGTTACAATGGAAAGTGTTCTCCCATAGAGCTCGTGAAAGCGTTTAACTCCGGTGACAATTGCCAGGGCTTCTCTGTCTAGTTGACTATAGTTGCGTTCTACTTTAGAAAGTGTTTTCGAGTAAAAGGCGATAGGTGCCTCTCTCCCGTCAGGCAGTTGGTGGCTCAGGATGGCACCGACTCCAAACGGTGAGGCGTCACAGGTGACCGTCAATGGAAGTTTGTTACTAAACTGAATAAGAACGGTGTCTGAGGTTAACAGATTTTTTATGTCTTGGAATGCTTTTTGTTCTCTATGCCCCCAAGTCAAACTAGTTTTCTTATCTAGTAAGCG
This sequence comes from Laticauda colubrina, assembly GCA_015471245.1. Taxonomy (NCBI): domain Eukaryota; kingdom Metazoa; phylum Chordata; class Lepidosauria; order Squamata; family Elapidae; genus Laticauda; species Laticauda colubrina. Next base: position 13,539,040 of record BLBF01000048.1, on the reverse strand, counting down.
ATGCAATGGTTCTGCTATCATTGCATTGTGGGGGAGGAATACGTTATAGAAGTTTATTAGACCCAAAAATGCTTGCAACTCCATTTTGTTTTTTGGCTGTGGTGCATCTCTAATAGCCTTGACTTTTTTTTCTGTAGGGTATATACCCTCTCCGTCAATTAAATAACCCCAAAATTTGACGCAATCAGTCATTAAACAACATTTTTCTTCTTTGACTTTCAGGCCGGATTCTCTAAATTTTGTTAGCACCTCTCTCAGTCTTGTCTCTAATTGGGTCGTGTTTTTAGCCGAAATTAGGACGTCATCAAAATATGGAACAACCCCTTTAATTCCATTTAATAGACGTTCCATGAGGCTTTGGAAAACGCCTGGAGCAACGCTCACTCCAAATTGAAGTCTGTTACATTTGAATGCCCCTCTGTGAGTTACTATTGTCTGTGCCTCGGCCGTTATTGGGTCTTCTGGAAGCTATTGATATGCTTGGGCTAAATCAAGCTTGGCAAAAAATTTTCCTCCCCCAAGCGAGTGCAGTAAATGTTGCACGATTGGCACAGGGTATGCGCTTTGCTGCAACGCATGGTTCAGGGTAGCCTTGTAGTCTCCGCAGATGCGTACCAACCCATCAGATTTAACAGGTGTTACTATTGGTGTCTCCCATCTAGCATGGTCAATTGGTTCTATGACCCCTTGCTCAATTAATTTGTTTAATTGTTCATCTATTTTGGCTTTTAATGCAAAGGGGACTCATCTGGCTTTTAACCTTCTAGGTGTTACCTGCGGGTCTAAACTAAAGGAAATTGGCGTCCCCCGGTACCTGCCTAAGGTGCCGTCGAAGATGTCCTGGAACTCGTGTATCAGGCTCTCTTCCCAGTCGGTTGCGGCAACTCAGCTCACCCTGGTCATTCCGATACCCAATGGTGCGAACCATTCGGTCGACTATTGTTAGAGGCAGGACTTCAGCGTGCTGCTTGTATGTGACTCGGAAATGTCCTAGGCCTACCACAGGGATTCGGTTTCCTTGGTAGTCTTTTAAAATTAATTTTTGTTTCTGCAGTTCTTTTAATTTGATGTTTGGAACCAGCTGTCTGATTGTGTTCCAAGACACCATTGACAGGAAGGATCCTGACTCGACTTCCATCTCGCAGGGGCTTCCTTCAATTTTTACAACAATTTTGACCTTTCTCCCGCTTTCCGTCTGAGCGCTTCTGATAGAGACAGTTCGATGGGTCTTTTCTCGGTTGCTGGTTCATTTGTTGCGCTCCCATTTTTTCTCGGCTTGCTTTGATTCAGTTGGTAGTGGGGAATTACTGCGTCTGTTTGGACTGCTATTTTTTCGATTCCTACAGACTTTTTCGATGTGTCCCCTCTTCTTGCAAGCTCAGCAGACGGCATCAAGGAATCTGCAATCGGCTCGAGGGTGGTTTCCCCCGCAGCCAGTGCATTCCCGCCAATTTCTTTTTTTGCGCCTTTTTTTGTTGGCGTACAGGCGGTGGACCTCATCGTCATCATCTTCCATTTCTGATGAACCGTTGAAGTCTTCGTGATGTGTTGTAGTGGGAACTTGCTTCTTTCCTCTGGATAGGGTCATTGCGTCATTATTTGAGTTCATTTGCTTCATAGTAGCCACTGACTTTTTCACGGCTTCTGCTGCTGTGGCTTCTGCGATCGCTTCAGCCACTGTTATATTGGGTTTATTTAGTAATTTACTTTGTAAGTTAGAGTCTCTCAGACCTAGGACAACTCAATCTCGCATGGCTTCATCCAAGTTCAGGAACTTGCAAGCTCCCCCCAGTTGTCAGAGAGCCGCCACGAAGTCAGCGATGGTCTCGCCTTCCTTTTGATCCCTTTTGTAGAACTCGTGCTATTTGATGAGATTTGACACTACCGGTGCGTAGTGGGCCTTTAACATTCGGTGGAGCTCAGACCAGGTCATTTGTTTCACGTCTCTGGGCTTCGCCAATGCTTTGGCCATCTTGGACACGGTTGGTCCACAATGCATTAGGAAGACAGCCCTCTTCCACTGGTCTGAGATCTCCTCCATCTCGTTGCTCTCTAAGAACATCAGGAAACAGTCTACGTATGATTCCCAATCCTCTTCGTTGGGATTGAAGGGTGCGGGCTGCGCTTTACTCCCAGCCATCACTTCTAGCCTGGATTTCTTTTCTGCCGCATGCTCAGTCTCGCGTTTAGGACAATCCCACCTTCGTCGCCAGTGTTCCGTCTGGAAAAATGCGAGGTAGACTGGGTTCCAACAAACAGAGTTTTTATTTAAGCAACCAACAGTAACGGAACCGTTTGGCTAAAGCCGCGGCAGCCTTTTTATACAGGCTTGCCTGCCGGCTTGTAGCCAATAGCAGCTATTTGACTTTGCCGCCTTTCAACGGCTCTTTTGGATTGGTTCTTAATGAAACAATCCAACACTGGCCTTTCTGGCCAAACAGATTAAGTTATTTGGAGTATACCACTCTATACAGAATAGAAGGATTGAATGAAAGAAAAGGAAGAAGGAAGGGAGAGAGAAAGAAAGAAATAAAGAAAAAAAGAAAGAAGAAAATGTCTGAAGACATGGAGGTGACCTTAAGGTGTGGCTTTTCTCAGCTGACAGGAGATAGCAGTTTGTGCCAAGAGCCCAGGGATATCAGTTAATTTAGAGAAGTTGCAAAACTGGTTCTACCACTCTCACTTTTTTTCTGCGCAGCTCAAATCTCTTGCAATTTTTCTCAGTCCAAATCTCTTGCCGAAGAATAATTTCGGCCTGCTGATTTTTATTGTAAAGTTGAAAGTTGCAATATCAACTGGCAACACCTGTGAAATGTACTTGCAAAAAGCACTACAATTATTGGTTCATCTCAAGGGTGTTTTTTTTTATTCTTTGTTTTTTGAAAATTGCAGGTAGTCCTCACCTCAAGTTGCTTATCAGTCATTTGAAATTCTGAGATTTATCTAATTGAGATTTTACTATGATCCTCAAAAGAACTGTAGAAAAATGATTTTTCCATGGGACATTGCAATCCACAAAAGTGCAGATTTTTTTATTAATGTCCTGAAAAGTTTGTGCTTTTAGAGCTTTGCAGCTCTGCCTTTTTTTATAGTTGTTCCCAATATGATAAACCAAGAATTCCAAGCTGCATTTATATTTTCTGGATTTCACCTCTCTTTTTCCTTGAGGAACAGATAAAAGCAATTAATTTCTTTGTCTTGCTCATGATATGGAAAGAATATGGTATTGCTTTCTTGGGGAATATTTTTTTAATTTCTCCATTCTGAGATCTCATGGTGGTCTTCCATCAGGTCTTCCATCACCCTAACTAGGTTTTCGACACTTTATGATCTGCTCCCGTTGCTTTCTGCCCTTTATTAAAGAGATTAAGTAAATATCTTTATTTTGAATGATTTCTTTCCTCTTGATTAATCTCTTGCTTTTCCTTCAAGGAACTTGAGGCAGTGTAGCATGAAGCATTGATTTCCATTTCAGAGCAAAATTGGTGTTAAAAATGAAGAAATATTTTTAATGCCATGAAGATTCACCTCTTCCATATTTAATATTCCCCATTTTGGGTAATGGTTTGCCTTTATCTCCCCAAAAGGGCCTGGATTTGTCTTTACGTCCACCATCTTGTTTTGTCAGCCTGGGAAATAATCTTCTTTTATTAGAGGGTTGACTTCAGTTTCATTAATTTTTCTTTTCGCTGAGGAAAAATAAAGGGCTAAGGAACCTGGTGGAGAAAAAGGGCCACCATTTTCTTGGCTTCTGTCAAACCAAACCAACTTTGCCTGAGTCATGGAAGGCCATCGATCAGCACTTCAACTTCGCCAGTTTGTCTGTTCCTGAAGTGGAAACACTGGCAAAATGGTCTCCCTCTGTTGGCTTTCAATCCATGTGAAGAGAAACCATGGTTAGTGGGGGGGTTTCCCAAACCCCCAAGGCACCAAAATAATAAAAAAAGGACATTTCTGAGGCAAAATCAACAAAATCTGCCATTTCTCTCTCTTTTGGGCTTTGAAGTTGAGACTCTAGAAAAAGTACAGAGAAGAGCAAACAGAATGATGAGGGGACAGGAGGCTCAAACATTCGATAAATGGCTACAGGAACTGGGCCTGGCTAGTCTAGTGAAAAGAAGGACTAGGGGAAGCATGACAGCAGTCTTTCAATATTTGAGGGGCTGCCACAGAGGGGGGGGGGTCAAGCTATTTTCTAAAGCACCTAAAGGCCAGATAAGGAATAATGGATGGAAACTGGACAAGGAGAGATTCAACCTAGGAATAAGGAGAAACTTTCTGACAGTGAGAACCATCAACCAAGGGAACAGAAGTTGCCCTTGGAAGTTATAGCAGCGTCATCACTTGAGTCTTTGAAGAAGAGATTGGACTGCCATCTGTCAGAAATGGTGTAGGGTCTCCCACTTGGGTGGGGGGTTGGACTAGATGACCTACAAGTTCCCTTCACTCTGATTATCTGTTATCTGAAGTACAGGCAGTCCTCAATTTATGACCACAACTGAGTCCAAAATTCCATTGCTAAGCAAAACAAGTGTTAACTGAGTAATTTGCACCGTTTTGACTTTTCTTATCACAGTTGTTAAGTGAATCCCTGCAGTTGTTAAGTGAGTCACAAGGTTGTTAAATGAATCTGGCTTCTCTGTTAAATTTGTTTGGTAGAAGGTCGCAAACAGGGATCAAACAATCTCCGGACACTGCAGCCATTGTAAATACGACCTGGTTTGCAAGTGGTTAAATTTTGTTCCCATGACTGTGCTCATTTGTGTGAAAAATGGTCATAAGTCCCCCTCCCTTTTTTTTTACAGTGCCATTGTAAATTCGAAAAGATCACAAAACGAATAGTTGCAGGTGAGGACTATCTATAATCAAGTAATCTGCTGAATATTTCTGTCCATGCTTAAGAGAACTACAATGCCGACATAATTTAAGATAGAGGTAGTCTATCTTAGTTCATTTAGTGATCATTCTAAGTTACAGCAGCACTGAAAAAAGTGATTCATGACCATTTTTCTCACTTAGGACTGTTGCAGAACCCATTGCAGAGCCGTGTGATCAAAATTCAGAAGCTTGGCACCTGACTTATATTTATGACAGTCGCAAGGTCCCAGGGTCCTGTGATCCGCTTTTGCAACCTTCTGATAAGCAAAGTCAGTGAACAAGCCAGATTCATTTAGCAACCATTTTACTAATCTAACAGCTGCAATGGTTAACTTAACAACTATGGCAAGAAAGGAGCTAAACTTCACAAATGTCTCACTTAACAACATAAATTTTGGGCTCAATTGTGAATGTAAGTCAAGACTACTTATACAAGGAAAACATGATGGCATTTACTACTAATACTTGCCTGAACTGATTTCACAACATATTATGTTCTCTGCCGAACTTCATTAAAATATTAATTGTTTCAATCACTCATTAACAAGCATAGCCCCAAGGAAGTTTCCTTATTTATTTATTTATTTATCTTATCCAACTGGTAGGGCTCCAGGATGTTTTTTTAGTGATTAAATTAAATCTGCCTTTACATAGAACACGTTGTGTAGAGTGCCATTAAGGTAAATTATAGCGAGCAAAATTGAATTCACAGAAAACCTAAGCTTTTTTCAGTGTTATCCCAATTTCATAATTCAACAATTGAGCTGGTTATTTTTCAATGTTTTAGCTTTAGGATGGGGTGAGGTGGGATGGGGTAGGATTAGTGTAAATTGAATAGAGAATGGACCAGAACAGAAAATGAGTAGGATACAGCAGGGTAGAGTAATGGTAGGGTAGGGTAGAATAGAATAGGGAATGGAATAAATAGGGAATGGAATGGAACAGAATAGAATGGAACAGAACAGAATAGAATAAAAAACAGTATTGGAAGTCTTGGAAGTCTTCTAGTCCAACCGCTTGCTCAAGCATGAATTTTATTTCTATTAAGCCCCTGTCACACAGCACCAACGGATGGAAAGAGGATGTAAAACGGAGAGAAACACTTGCCATCCGTTGGTTAACGCGATGCTTCCGTTCTGTACTCACTGCGTCCGTTTTTCATCCTCTCTATCCGTACAGCATCCGTCGACTGACATTTCATCCGGTCAAAAAGTTTTGAGCTGCACAAAACTTTTTGAGCGGAAAATGTATCCACCGCTTCTGTTCTGCATCCGCAACGCATATGGGGAACATCCGTTCTACATCCGTCATCATCCATTACACGTCCGCTATATCCGCTAGGCATCCGCTGCGCATCCACGCAACTCGCATCCGCTCCAGCGGAAAACAGACACAGGGAGGAAGCGAAACGGACGCGGAACGGACACAAAACGTTAGTAGCACGGACGTAGAAAGGATGAAAGTGGATGCAGCTCGCATACAAAGCATTAAAACGGAAAAAACGTTCGCATAGAGGATGTATCTCGAATATTTAGGATGTCTGCAGGATGCCTAGAGGATGCAAAAGGACACCTAGCAGAAAACCTGTTTCCTATAAAAAGGGGGAGAAATCACCTGGATCTCACTTTTGGTCCAGTAGCCCTGCGGTGCAGACCTCTTCAGCCTTCATCTGGCTCTTGCTCTTCCACAGCATCCAGTCATCTCCACCATGGATCACCACACACTCCTTTTGGTAGCCGCCATCGTTCTACAACAGTGCGAAGCCATCTACAGGCTCTTTCACCTGTTCTACGTGAAGAAAAGGAGGTGGCCAAGAAGTGTCTGAGTCCGAAGATAGATCGCCAGAAGAGCAGAGTACGGACTGTATAACAAGCTGATGGTGGAGCTGAGGAACGAAGACCCTCGTGCATTCCAGAACTTCATGAGGATGCCGCCAGCCATGTTTGACGAAGTTGTGGAGCGGCTGAGACCCAGGTTGACCAAGCAAAGCACCAACTTCTGGCCCAGCCTGGACCCTGGGCTCAAGGTGGCACTGACTCTGCGCCACCTGGCCTCAGGGACCACATACAGGAACATGCAGTATGGCTGGAGGGTGCCACACAACACCATCAGCATTGTGGTCAGAGAAGTGGTGCAGGCCATTATCGAAGAATACCTGGAGGAGTTCCTCCAGTGGCCCTCCACTGAAGAAGGCTGGAAGAAAGTTGCAGAGAAGTGGTATCAGAAGTGGAACTTCCCCCACACCGTTGGAGCCATAGATGGCAAGCACGTGACCTGCAAAGCTCCAGCCAAGTAATGTGCTGTGGAGGTGGCTGCTGCTGGAGTGCTGGTCTGAGGCATCCTTGGGGTGCCTGGCCCCAAGAGGACAACAGGGGATGGTGTTTGGAGGAAGCTCTAAGAGGGCTGTCTCAGTCCTGTGATGTTGAGAGCCCCTTCCTCCAGGACATGGGGTGTCAGCCCCAATACCGATGACAGATGTTCTGAGGCTGGGCTTGGCTGTGGTGTGGAGGAAGGAGCAGTGTAGTGGGGCTGTCTGGTCTGCAGCTAAGCGAGGTGAGGCGTGGGTGGCATCTATGGCATGGGTGGCATTTGTGGTGTAGGTGGCATCTGTGGCGTCGGTGGCATCGATGGTGTACAATGTACCTGTGCCTGGACTGGGAAGGGCTGCCTGTGCTGCTGGACCTCCTGGTAGCTGTAGCCTTGGTAGGTGAGGGCCTGTGGAAAGCCTTGGAAGGGCAGTGACATCACCTGGGGTGGAGGAGCAGACCTGGACTGGGTTGGAGCAGGTTCAGCTGGGTCTGGAGGGTTGTGAAGAAGACCGGTGATCCTGTCCTTGATCACCTGGTACTGTGATTCGGACATGTTCATGAGGGTCTGGTTGACGTAGGTGAGGAAGAGCTTGTGGTTGGAGGATGGGACGTCGGTGTGTACCAGCTGAGAGAGAAGATGTATGCTGCTTCTGGTGGTGTCCCTGATCTCCAGCAGGACAGTGTGGCTCTGCCCCTCTGGTCTGGCTCTCTGCCTGATTTCTGTGGAGGTGGAGCTGGGGGTGGATGTGGGTTGGTCTCTGGTGGCTGCGCCCTCTCCTTACTCCCACTGCGACAGGGGGTCCTCCATGAGGAGTGCAGCTGTCAGGGGGGTCTCCGTCGTGGCACGCTCCACAGATACCTGCCTGGATACAGGAGCTGACTCTTGGCCAGAAGAGGACTGGCTCTCTGCGGGCTGCCTGAGAGAGAGGGTTGTCAGAGGGACTGCTCCTCGGTGGCGGATCTCACCCTCCAAGAAGCTGCACTTGGCCATCACGTAGGTCTCTTGGTCCGTCAGCTTGACCGTGGCCTGGCCAAATTTCTTGAGGTGCAGCTTCCCGTACCAGGTGTGCATGTGCTTCCACCAGCCGAGGAGCACCTCCGAAGTGTAGCCCAGGCTCTCCGCCTTCTCTCTCCAAGCAGCCTGCTTCCTTTTGGTGTCTCGATAGAGCCTGTGTCCCTTCTGCCAAAGATACTTGTTCTCCCTCAGCCATTCCAGCACCTCATCCTCATGTTCCTCTTCGATGGAGTACTGCCTCCTCTCCCGTTCTCGTTCTCACGTATGCCTCTTCCTCCCTCTGCCAGGGCCATCTGGGTCCTCATCACAGGGCCTTCGAGGTTGTAGGGGCTGCTCCTCCATACCAGCAGCAGCAGCAGCAGCAACAACAACAGTAGCAGCAAAAGCAGGACCAGCAGCACCAGCAGCACCAGCAGGACCAGGATCAGCAGCAGCAGAGTAAGCACCAGCAGGACCAGCAGGACCAGCAGGACCAGGAACAGCGCCAGCAGAGTAAGCACCAGCAGAAGTACCAGCACCAGGAGCAGCGCCAGCAGAGTAAGCACCAGCAGAAGCACCAGCACCAGGAGCAGCGCCAGCAGAGTAAGTACCAGCAGAAGCTCCAGCGCCAGGAGCAGTGCCAGCAGAGTAAGCACCAGCAGAAGCACCAGCACTAGGAGCAGCGCCAGCAGAACCTCCAGCACCAGAAGAGTCAATCCGAGCAGCAGAAGCCCCAGCAGAAGCAGAGTCAGGGCCAGGGGGTGGGAGGGTGGCCCTGTCCCTCTTGCCAGGGCTGGCAGCAGATGGCACAGGCTTCCTCTTTTTCCCCATGGTTGTTGGCTGGCTGGAGCTGTGTCTGGCAGCAGGTCTTTCCTCTGAATGGTGACCTGCTTGCGAGCTGCATCCTTTTATATTCGCGGGACTGACACAATGCATCCTCCCCGCATGTGCAGTGAACGCTTTGCATCCACTAGGCATCTGCTAGGCTTCCGCTAGGCTTCTGCTCTGCATCCACTTCATCCGCTCGGCATCCACTCTGCATCCGCTCTTTCCATTGCGTGTCCGCTTCGCTGTGCTCCCCCGGAAGCCCCGTGGATGTGCCATTCGCTCCCATCCGCTTCCATCCGCTAGGCTTCTGTGGAGCATCCGCTTTACATCCTGGCTACATCCTCCCCCCGTCCGTTCCTTTCCATTGTTGTCCGCTCTGCTTATGCAAATTCGGGGCACTTTTGAGAGCGGATAACAATGGATGGAACATTTTCTCGTCCGCTGTGTCCTTTTTACAAATGTTTTGCATCCGTCGGCCAATGTGACAGGCCCGTAAGTGGCAGTGCTGCTGATTGTATCATTGCATCATCGCCTCAGTGTTTTTATTTTCGTTTCTTAAATCCACTAATATCTTTTAAAATGGCTAGCTGAAAGTCAAATACAGATCTCTCATTTTGCTTTGTTATATAATTACACTCCTTAAGACTCATTTTCTAGCCAGTATTTAATGTACAGTAATTGCAAAAAGTAGATTTATTTTTTTTTCAAGTCAGTTTTGAGTTTTGGCAACTGCTTGAAGTCCCTGCAATTTTAAGGGCAGCATTTTTGGAAGTGTCCCAGCATTTAGCATTTTGTACCCAAGCCACCAACCTGTTTAGTGGAGACTGGATTTTCTGCAGCTTTCATCAAAAACTGAGAAATCCCTGTAATATTTCTAGGATCCTCCATAAATCTACATAAACTCCATATTATTTGCGGGTAATTTAGACGAACAAATATTCATTTAATGACAGTTTGAAATGATAATGGCAATGTGTTCTGTATAGAATGGTATACTCCAAACAATGCAATCTGATTGGTTAGAAAGAACAGTATTGGATTGGTTCATTAGGAACCATTCCAATAGAGCCGCTGAAAGGCGGCAAAGTCAAATAGCTGCCATTGGCTACAAGCCGGCAGGTAAGCCTGTATAAAAAGGCTGCCGTGGCTTTAGCCAGATGGTTCCGTTACTGTTGGTTGCTTAAAAAAAAAACCTCTGTTTGTTGGAACCCGGTCTACCTCACGTTTTTTCCAGACGGAACACTGGCGACGAGAATGGGAATAACGCGCTGCCTGCATCCTTCAATCCCAATGAAGAGGATTGGGAATCATACGTAGACTGTTTCCTGATGTTTTTATAGAGCAACGAAATGGAAGAGATCTCAGACCAGCGGAAGAGGGCTGTCTTCCTAATGCATTGTGGACCAACCATATTCAAAATGGCCAAAGCATTGGCGAAGCCCAATGAAACAAATGACCTGGTCTGAGCTTCACCGAATGTTAAAGGCCCACTACGCACTGGTAGTATCAGATCTCATCAAAGGGCACAAATTCTACAAAAGGGATCAGAAGGAAGGTGAGACCATCGCTGACTTCATGGCAGCTCTCCGACAACTGGGGGGAGCTTGCGAGTTCCTGAAATTGGATGAAGCCATGCGAGATCAAGTTGTCCTAGGTTTGAGAGACTCTAACTTACAAAGTAAACTACTAAATAAACCCAATATCACAATGGCTGAAGCGATTGCAGAAGCCACAGCAGCAGAAGCCGCGAAAGAGTCAGCGGCCACTATGAAGCTAATGAACTCAAATAATGACGCGATGACCCTGTCCAGAGGAAAGAAGCAAGCTCCCACCACAACTCATCACGAAGAATTCGACAGTTCATCAGAAACGGAAGATGAGAATGATGAGGTCCATTGCCTGTACACCAACAAAAAAAGGCGCGGAAAAAGAAATTGGCGGGAATGCGCTGGCTGCGGGGGAAAGCACCCTCGAGCCGATTGCAGATTCCTTGATGCCATCTGCCGAGCTTGCAAGAAGAGGGGACACATCGAAAAAATCTGTCGGAATCGAAAAAAATAACAGCCCGAACAGACGCGGTAACTCCCCACTACCTGCTGAATCAAAGCAAGCCGAGAAAAAATGGGAGTGCAACAAACGAACCGGCAACCGAGAAAAGACCCATCAACCTGTCACGATCGGAAGCGCCCAGACGGAAAGCGGGAGAAAGGCCAAAATTGTTGTAAAAATTGAAGGAAGCCCCTGCGAGATGGACGGCTGGTTCCAAACATCAAATTAAAAGTCCAGAAGCAAAAGTTAATTTTAAAAGACTACCAAGGAAACTGAATCCCTGTGGTAGGTCTAGGACATTTCCAAGTCACATACAAGCAGCACACTGAAGTCCTGACTCTAACAATAGTCGACCGGGACCGCCCCAGCCTCCTGGGCATCGAATGGTTCGCACCATTGGGCATCGGAATGACCGGGGTGAGCCGAGTAGCTGCAACCAACTGGGAAGAGAGCCTGATACACGAGTTCCAGGATGTCCTCGACGGCACCTTAGGCAGGTACCGGGGGACCCCAATTTCCTTTAGTTTAGACCCCCAGGTAGCACCAAAAAGGTTAAAAGCCAGACGAGTCCCTTTTGCATTAAAAGCCAAAATAGATGAACAATTAAACAAATTAATTGAGCAAGGGGTCATTGGACCATGGTCATTGACCATGCTAGATGGGAGACACCAATGGTAACACCTGTTAAACCTGATGAGTCGGTATGCATCTGGGGAGACTACAAGGCTACCCTGAACCATGCGTTGCAGCAAAGCGCATACCCTGTACCAATCGTGGAACATTTACTGCACTCACTAAGGGGAGGAAAATTTTTTGCCAAGCTTGATTTAGCCCAAGCATATCAACAGCTTCCAGTAGACCCAATAACGGCCGAGGCACAGACAATAGTAACTCACAGAGGGGCATTCAAATGTAACAGACTTCAATTTGGAGTGAGCGTTGCCCCAGGTGTTTTCCAAAGCCTCATGGAATGCCTATTAAATGGAATTAAAGGGGTTGTTCCATATTTTGATGACGTCCCAATTTCGGCTAAAAACACGACCCAATTAGAGACAAGACTGAAAGAGGTGCTAACAAAATTTAGAGAATCCGGCCTGAAAGTCAAAAAAGAAAAATGCTGCTTAATGACTGATCGCATCAAATTTTTGGGTTATTTAATTGACGGAGAGGGTATATACCCTACAGAAAAAAAAGTCAAGGCTATTAGAGATGCACTACAGCCAAAAAACAAAACGGAGTTGCAAGCATTTTTGGGTCTAATAAACTTCTATAACGTATTCCTCCCCCACAATGCAATGATAGCAGAACCATTGCATCGCTTACTAGATAAGAAAACTAGTTTGACTTGGGGGCATAGAGAACAAAAAGCATTCCAAGACATAAAAAATCTGTTAACCTCAGACACCGTTCTTATTCAGTTTAGTAACAAACTTCCATTGACGGTCACCTGTGACGCCTCACCGTTTGGAGTCGGTGCCATCCTGAGCCACCAACTGCCTGACGGGAGAGAGGCACCCATCGCCTTTTACTCGAAAACACTTTCTAAAGTAGAACGCAACTATAGTCAACTAGACAGAGAAGCCCTGGCAATTGTCGCCGGAGTTAAACGCTTTCACGAGTACCTCTATGGGAGAACATTTTCCATTGTAACTGACCATAAACCGTTACTAGGAATTTTGGCGGGAAATAAGCCCACACCAAACATTTTATCTCCCCGAATGACTAGATGGTCAGAATTCCTAGCAGCGTACTCCTACACATTGATACATCGACCCAGGAAACAAATCTCCCATGCAGACGCATTAAGTCGAACACCGCTGCCAATGACGGAGGAAGACCCGGCGCCAACAATTACCACCCTGCAAATAGAAACCTGCCCCGAACTGCCAATATCTGCAAACGATGTCGCCAGAGCCACTGCCAAAGACCCAGTGACTGCCCACATTTTTAATTGGGTGGGTAAAGGCTGGCCGGAAATCCAAAATACTGAAAACTTTAAACCTTTCCGGACCAGACAGACTGAACTGTCAATACAAAAAGGGTGTTTATTGTGAGGTGATAGGGTGGTAATTCACTCCAGCGGCAAGACCACCGGCCTGAGCAACTCAAGCGGTAGCAACCTTGCTGACTCATCCTACCAGATGGTTCCATGGAGAAGAGCTGGAGAGACAGCGATCCCATCCGAACCGCTCGAAGTCTCCAGCCAAAATGAACCGCGCAAGTCATGTAGTCAGAAGAAGCCCCACCTACCTGCGCGACTACGTCACCCACGTAGGACTCAACTAAGGGCGGAGGGGTGTTCTGTATAGAATGGTATACTCCAAACAATGCAATCTGATTGGCTCGAAAGAACAGTATTGGATTGGTTCATTAGGAACCAATCCAAAAGAGCCGCTGAAAGGCGGCAAAGTCAAATAGCTGCCATTGGCTACAAGCTGGCAGGCAAGCCTGTATAAAAAGGCTGCCACAGCTTCAGCCAAACCATTCCGTTACTGTTAGCTTAACTTAATAAAGACTTTGTTGTTGGAACCCGGTCTACCTCGTGTTTTTTCCAGACGGAACACAATGGAAAAAGTCACTTGTGCTTATTTTTCATATTGCAGCATCCCCAAGGTCATTTGATCAAAATTCAGAGCATTGGCAATTGGCATGCATTTATGGCAATTGCTGTACCCCAGGGTCAGGAGATCTCCTTTTGTGAAACCCCCCTCTCCATGAGCAAGTCAATGGGACAGCGCAATTCACTTTACAATCTTGTTACCAACTCAACAACTGCAGGGATTCATTTCACAATGGTGGCAAGAAAAATGGGGCCAAACTCACTTAAACATTGTCTTGCTTAGCAATGGAAACAGCTGGCCATAAGTTGAGGGCTTCCTGTTCTTAAACATTCCAAAATGATTTAATTTCACCTTAAAAGCCACAAGTGAAATGCTTTGAAGTGATTAAAAATCAGAAGTTGCTGTCTTTCCAACTATTTACTGATCTTGTCCCAATTGAGAAAATGTCCTGTAAATTTAGCTAAAGGACAGCCATAATCTATCTGTCTGTCTGTTCTTTCTTTCTTTCTTTTGTAGGAAGAAATATCCTTCTGGGTTCAGTTCCAAGTGGGGAAAAAGACCCGGGAAACACGGAGGCTGTTTGGAAGGTTTAATGGTGGACAGGACCGCGTGGCCTGGAGCTCCAGAGTGAAAAGGAAGGATGATCACATGCTCCAAGGTGAAGGAAGAGATCAAGAAAAGGGGCTGAGGGGCTGAGAGTGCCTGGGTTTTATACCCTCTGTTGGGATTTGAATTTGAACTTGTATTCTGACTGGTTGGCAGCCCCCATGGGGCCATGCAAGGGCAACTAGGCTGTCCTGAGTTCCAGGCTTGGTTGAGCCTGGCTGGATGATGATGCACTGAAAGGGCTTTGGGCAATTGTTATCATTTTTTACCTGGAGATCTTTGTTATGTAAAGTATTCTGACCCAGGCCTTAATGGCCCACCCGTTAACAAAGGTGGGGGTGAGTTTCTGCTTCTGAGTTTCTATTCTTTTTAGATGAGATATTCTGCCTTTTTAATATTTCCCAGGATATTTCATTTTTCTAGGAGAGGGGTGGGTGCTAACTTCCTACACTTTCTTTCTTTCTTTCTTTCTTTCTTTCTTTCTTTCTTTCTTTCTT
>BLBF01000048.1:13511798-13524308 GCA_015471245.1 Laticauda colubrina | reverse complement strand
TTTCTTTCTTTCTTTCTTTCTTTCTTTCTTTCTTTCTTTCTTTCTTTTTCTTTCCCTTCCTTCCTCCCTTCCTTCTCTCTTTCTTCTTACTTCTTCTCTTTCACTTCTATCTCCTCCCTCCCTCCCTCCCTCCCAATTTCTATAGCAGCACATCTCAGAAAACATCTCTAGGCAGTTCACAATTGAAAACGTACAGTACAATTAAAATCTTAAAAACATTTTTTTTAAAAAATAAAAACTGTTAAGAAAGCATTAAAACAGTAAAAAAGAAAAACAAAAAAACAGTTTAATGGTCTTCCACCTCAGCCTAGCTTTGTCAGCTCAGGCCTGCTGTCCCTGCTGAGACTCAGCCCTCCCTCCAACTATCCCAGAATCCCCCCACCCTGACTCGCAGAGACTTCTGGGAGTTGAGATTAGCCCCCGTCTGGAGTGGCATTCCAGCGGTGAGAAAGGAGATCTAGGGGCCCCTGTTCCAAATTTTGAGAAATGGGGCTGCTTTTGCCTCTCTTGCTCCCTGGCGACGCCCCCCCCCCCCCCCCCCCACCCCCCCCATCTTTGAACAGCGGCACCATGTTTGCCTCGGAGGCGAGCCTGGCCTTCTCCCTGGCGACGGTTGCCGCGGCGACCGCGTCCATAGCAACGCGGCCTGCCTCCGCAGCGCCTTTGCCGGGGAGCTGCTCCGCCCCGGGGCTGTCCGGGCAAAGGAGGAGGGCGCCGGACTCGGAGGCGGCGGTGGGTGAGTGGAGCTGCTTGGGGAGGAGGGGCACATATCTTTGGGGGGGGGGGGTTTATCGCGGGGGGAGCAGATTCAAAGTCTTCCCACCTCTTTGGATCCCCTCTGAGCCTCTCCAAGTTGCCAGCTTCTCCCTCGCTTGAAGGAGTTTAAATTCGGTTTTCTAAACACCCCCCCCCCCAATCCCGCTTCCCTCTTCCCAGGTCTGTGCCAAGCTCTCCCCCAAATATCGAAGGCGTAAAGATCTCGGGATGTCAACGCGAAGTTGGAGCCAGGAGGAAGAGGAGCGAATTAACCAGCTTTCGGTTTCAGGGTGCCTTGAGTGGGTTTGATTGAGAAAGGTCAGCCCATAACAGTGTGGCAGCCCCAGCTGGAAAGAGAAATAGAGAGAGAGGGGGGGGGAGAAAGAGAGAGGGAGAGAGAGGATGGGTGACAAAGAAGGATAGATAAATTGACTGTAGATAATACAGAAACAGATGACACAGAAGAATAGGTAGGTAGTTACAGTGGGTGGGTAGGTAGATAGATGAGAGAGAAACAATGATATGGAGACAGAGAGAAATAACAAAGATTAATGAGTAGAGAGAGAGAAGACAGAGCAATGGATAGATAGAGGGATGAAATTAAATAATAGAGAGATAGAGAGAATGATAGAGATGGACAGAAATAGATGATACCCATAGAAAGAGAGGGGGGGTTGGATGGATAGATGGATAGATAAATAGATGAGAGAGGTAAAAGGATGGACAGATAGAGGGATGAATACTATAATAGAGACAGAAGGATGGATGGATTCAAGAAAACAACCAAGCTCAGAGAGATTCTTGCTGGGGAATTCTGGGAGTTAAGTCAGTCTTAAAGTTCTTAAGGCTGAAAGCCACAGCTGTTCATTTGCCCTAATAATTTGGAGTATTTTCTTCTTAAAGAACTAGCTGAAGATCTTTGGATCATGTCTTTATTTGATTAACCCTTTCAAAGGTCACAATGCAGGCTGACGAAGCAGTCAACGAAAACCTTAAAATGCAGTTTAAGGCTCTCCAGGAGCAGCAGCAGAAAAGGATGAAAAATCTTTTAGAGAAGAAAAAGGAAACTCAACACAGCCTAAAACAGGACAACAAAGAGAACCACGACAAGGCCTTCGGGATCCCAGATGCTCTCAGCTTATCGCTCTTGGCACCCGAGACATCCAACTCAGACATTAGTGGCAAGTAAGGTGGCAACCTGGTTGAATTCACATGACTGGGATTTACGAGGCTTTGGAGAGAAAACAGCATTTTCATTCCGACAAAATTCCTACAACCCCCCCCACCACCACCACCACCAAAATCCCATTGCAATTGCTTAATTATTAACTGCCACAAAAATGTCGTAAAATCAAGAGAGTCACAATGGGTGCCTCAACTCACAACGTTCATAATGGAAATTCCAGACTCTGTTACGGTCGTAAGTCAAAGACAACAGTTATTCCTCATCTTACAACAGTTTGTTCTGGTGACCTTTCAAAGTCATGACAATATTGACAAAAGTGACTTAGGACCCTGGTTCACACTTATGGCCGTTGCAGCATCCCTGTGGTCACGTGATCAGAAGTTGGATGCTTGGCAACTGACTCGTATTTATGATGGTCGCAGTGTCCTGGGGTCACATGATCCCCTTTTACAACCCTCTGATTGGCAATGGGGAAGCCAAATTCGCTTAACAACCATGTGACTGCAGTGATTTACTTAACGGTGGCATGAACAGTGGTAAAATGGGGCAAGACTCATTTAACAACTGTTTCACTTAGCAATGAATGTCATGGCCATAAGTCAAGGACTAACTGTAATTCAAGGGGGGGGGGTGAGAATTCAGAATTCTATCCCGCCCAAATTCCTTCATTTCTTTTTTCCAATCCTCGACCCTTCCGCCCTGGGGATCGATTGCAACCACAGACTAGATCAAGATGCCTGTTTCCCTTCTAGATTGCTGGAAACTGAAAATGAGCAGCTGCAGCATCAACTCCGGGAGCTGGTGGATGAGAACGGCCGGCTGTACAAACTGCTGAAAGAAAGAGATTTGGAAATAAAGCAGCTTCATAAGAAGATTGAGGAGGAACGGCAGGCTCTCCTGGGTGAGCAAAAGGCCACATTAAATTATTCCCTCCCCCATATCACTGCTGCAATTCCCTTTTCCTGGAGGTTATGGTCCAGACCACCAAGTCTTCCAGAATTTTCTCTCTCTCTCTCTCTCTCTCTTTCTTTCTTTTTCTTTCTTCTTTCTTTCTCTTTCCTTTCTTCCATTTTTATTTCTTTCCTTCTTTCTTTTCTTCCTTCCTCTTTCTTCCTCTCTCTCTCTCTCTCTCTATTTCAAGGAGCTTAGTAGGGAATGGTTTTAGAAATTTCATCGAAGTGTAGATTGGTCCAGCAAAATGCTCAATTTCTTTTTCCTTAGTGTGAAGGAGAACAATTATCACACAAGGTGGGAAACTGAGCCAGTTTAGTATAGAAGTGAAGGTGCCGGTCTAGAAACCAGGTAATGATAAATTCTAGCTCCACCTTAGCCATGAAAGCTGGCCGGGTCCAATCACCAGAAGACAGTGAGTTTTAGTCTCACCTTAGGCTTGAAAGCCAATGAGGTAATTTTGGGCAAATCATGAGGCAACAGTGAGTTCTAGTTCCAACTAAGCTATGAAAGTTGGCTGGGTGAATTTGGGCCAATTATTCTCTCTCAGCCCAGCCCACTTCATGAGGTTTTTTTGGAAAAAATAGGAGGAACAAGGAGTAATATGTATGTTTGCCACCATGAGTTACTTAAGGAAGTAATACTACAATTGGGATAAAACTAATACATAATAAATATATAAATTTCATTCTCCTCCTCACCCTCTTCTCTGCAGATCCCATTCCTTTCCCTAGTTGGGTCACAAACTGTCTGCAAAAAAATAACAAAGCTCAAGAGAGCACTGAGGACTCTTCGGTTCAACCCTGAACTACAAATATTATCTCTGGAGACGCCTGTTTCCTTCTTTTCAACTACCATTTTCTTTTCTTCTTTTGTTAAATTTTAGGGACCGCTGGTTTATCAGGGGATGTTGCAGCTTCTAAAATAGTGGAACTGGCCAAACAGAACCGTCACATGACGGCTGAGATGGAAAAGGAGAAAGCCAGAACAAAGCAGATGAACAACCGGATCAAACAGCTGGAAAAAGATGTGAGGCTTCATTTTCTTAGCATAGGACTTTGATTATGTCATGGCTTAAGGCTGGGTGACTTTAGGCCAGTCACCAGGAGACTGGGAGTTTTAGTGTCCTTTGGTCATGAAAGCCAGCTGGGTGACTTTGGGCCAATTACCAGGAGACTGGGAATTGTAGTCCCTTTTAGGCAACTCACAAGGTGGTTGTTGTAGGGAAAATAATAGGAAGGGTGTTAGATATGATCACCACTTTGAGATAATATCCATCCATGTATCAAAAAAGGTGTGATAAAATATAATAATAATAATAATAATAATAATAACAACAACAACAACAACAACAACAATAACCACTAAGCAAATTACCCCAACTCTTTAAAAATAGCTTTATGATTTTCAGAAAAACAAAATACACATTTATATAAAGGTGAGGGGAATAAAAGGGAAAAGTTAAAAGTGATAAAAATGCACTTTATTTGTTCATCTATTTATTTAATCAAATTTATTAAGCATTCATCTCATAGTTCAGGTTCATATTTAATAAATATGTTTTACTTATCTCTAAAAATGTTTTACTCATCCATCCATCCATCAATCTGAAGACATAAATGTGAGTCAGTTGTCAAGCATCACCTGACCATGGGGAATGCTGCAATGGTCACAAGTGTGAAAAAGGATCATAAGACCTTTTTTCAGTGCTGATGTGACTTTAAAGTCCACTAAATGAATGGTTATAACTTAAGTTCGAGGACTACATGCAGTTGTGTCCAAGCAGCAAGAAATCAAATAACCCTAATCTTCTTGCTTTGCAATTGTGACCCCAATCAACAATTGTTTCTAGAAGAGATTTCCATCTCTGTTTCAAGATTTTATCTTTGTGACAGTTGCTTAATTTTAGTTCTGCTGGGGGTTAGTTGGTTGAGGGCCAACATAACCAAACTGTTGGCATGATCTGTGTGTATTCCATCACTGGAGGTTTTTAAGAAGAGATTGGATAGCCAATTTTTTTCTGGAATGGCATAGGGTTTCCTGTTTGAGCAAGGGGTTGAACGAGATGACCTCCAAGGGCTCTTCCAAATTTGTTATTCTGTAGTCTATGTCTCTTCATTTAGCAGTTTGTATGTAACTACATCTGTCTGATTGTTCCAGCTACAGATGTCAAACGTTAAATTGCACTCCCATGGTGACAGCCCAGCTCTCCGTAAAAAGGCAGACACCACTATGGTAAGAGTTAAACTCCATAAAATTGTTCCTTTAAGATACATTTTCTCAATTTAACTTCTTGATTTGCAGGGTCTCCTCTGTTTATCTTTCATGGTGAGTGTGTTTAATTGATCCAATTGTTAGGTTCTTTCATCAGTGTGAAACAGTGAGGGGAGCCTAGAAAGGCAAACTGGTTTTTTTTCCCCTTTTTTCAAAGAGATTTTATGAAAAGTTTTAGAAAGAACAAAGGAGGAGAGGGAAAAGGAGGAGAAGGAGGAGGTCCTTGGTGCTTTCTGAGCTTGGTTGGTTTATTACAGGTGTTTTGTTACCCAAGTGGTAACATTTTAGAAGGGAATAGGGTTTACACAGAGAATGAGGAAGAAAAAGAGAGGAGGAGGAGGGCAGTGGGAGAGGGAAGAAGAAGAAGAGGAGCAGGAGGAGAAAGTGGAGGAAGACTGTGGGTTCCCTGGGTACTGTCTGAGTTTGATGGTTTTCTTACAGACCTTTCGTTACCCAATGAGGTAACACCATCAGTGTGAAATGATTTGCAAAGTGCAGAATTGAATTTCTTTTGGATGATTTGATGCCACTCTTGTTTTAGGCTCTCTTGTTTCCTTGAAAATTGTGCTGGTAACTAAAGTGTGTCTTTTGCTTTTCTTGGGCTTTCTGTTCTTCTCCGACAACGTGAAAATTGTTTAAAAGAGCCCAGAAGTGAAAGCATTGCATGAAAAATTGTCCGCTGTGAATCTCAAAGCATCCGAATATCGCAATCAGCTCCAGTCCACAAAGCAGGAACTTAAGATGACACAAAAGGTCAGGTGTGCCTATGTTTGTGTGTGCATATGTATGCATGTGTGAGAAGTGGGCAACAGTGGCCGAGGGGGCAGGATAATTTTCATATCCCCTCAACTTCTTAACCTTTTAACGTTATATTAACCTTTCAATATTTGATTGGCCAGAAGGAGATTAAATATATCTAGTCTTCAACTTGTGTTCTGACCCAAACCTTGTTCCATGGAAACAACCATGAACTAGAGGTAGCAGCAAAATCTTTTAATGATTCTTTACAAATTCCATTCCTTTCCAGTTAAAAGGCTATTTCAAACTAATTGTCTCTGATAACAAAAGAGCCTTACCAAGGGTGTGCAAGGCGGCCAAGAGCACTAGATAAAGTTACTAAGAAATATTTGACTCTCCAAACACCAACCAAAATACTCTGAACGTCCACCAGGCTTGAGTGCAAAAACTTCTTTGCTTCCTGCAAAGAACTCCGGTTTCTCACTGGTTTTTATCTCTTAAGGGAGGGGCCATTACCTTGCAGCCTTACTCCTGACTCACCCATGCTGCTGCAGCTGCTCTTTCCTTCGAGCAGCCCTGGGCACAGGCTCCTTGGAGTCCTCTTTCTCACTGCTGCCCGCCTCCACAATCTCCAAAGGCAGCACTCCACTCCTTGATGGTCCTGGCCCCATCCCTGCATCACACGCAGGCCCCTCATCCAAGTCCTCACTCTCCGAGACCTCAGCTGTCCACACCTGCTACCGGCGAACCACAATAACTTGCAACCACAATTGTGATCGCTAAGTCGCTAAGCAAGATGGTTGGTAACTGAGTTGCGCTGAATTTTATATATTATTATTATAATTTTGGCCACAATCCCTGCAGTTGTTAAATGAATTCTGAGGTCAAAAAGTGAATAAAGCTCCCTCACCCATTGACTTTGCCAGTCAGAAGTGATCTGTGAAGGTCGCAAATCAGGATCACGTGAGTCTGCAAATGTTGCAGTTGTTAAGTTAGTAACATGGTTATTAAATGAATCTGGATTCCCCCATTGAACTTTGCTTGTCGGAAGGTCGCAAAAGGGGGTCACATGACACCTCCCCAGGGACATTGCAACTGTCATAAATATGAGTCAGTTGCCAAGAGTCTGAATGCTGAGCAGGTGACCATGGGGATGCTGCAATGGCCCTAAGCATGAAAAGTGGTCACAAATCATTTTTTCCAGTGCCGTTGTACCTTGGAACGGTCACTAAGTGAACTGTTGTGAGTCAAAGATAACCTGTACTAAGGGTGTCAGAGTTTCAAAATCTGGTCATAGGTATCTTTTGAAAAGATCCATCATAACTTCAATGTGTCACTAAGTGACCAGTCAGTAAGCAAGGATTACCTGTACATGCCAATTACCATGCACCAGAATCACAATTCTGCAATGTTTGTGAGTGTGAAGACCAGTCATAAGTTACTTTTTTTCAACACTGTTCACTTAACGAACCATCATTAAGTGAATGATGTCATAGATAACAGGTAACAGATAATCAGAGATGGAAGGGACCTTATAAGTTATCTAGTCCAACCCACCGCCCAAGCACAAGACCCTTCATCATTTCTGACAGAGGGCAGTCCAGTCTCTTCTTGAAAGCCTCCAGTGATGAAGCTCCTACAACTTCCAAAGATAATTTTTGTTCCATGGGTTGATGGTTCTCCTTGTCAGAAAATTCCTCCTTATTTCCAGATTGAATCTCTCCTTGTTCAATTTCCATCCATTATTTCTTGTCTGGCCTTCGGGTGCTTTGGAAAATAGCTTGACTCCCTCATCTTCTCTATGGCAGCCCCTCAAATATTGGAAGACTACTTATCATGCCTCCCCTGGTCCTTCTCTTCACTAGACTGGACAGGCCCAGTTCCTGCAACTGTTCGTCGTATGTTTGAGTCTCCAGTCCCCTCATCCTCTTGGTTGCTCTTCTCTGCACTCTTTCTAGAGTCTCAACATCCTTTTTTATAGTGTGGTGACCAAAACTGGATGCAGGACTCTAGGTGTGGTTGAGGATTAACTGTATGTACGTGCGTGACACACATGCCTTGCACAAAAGGGGAACAAAGTCACCACCCTCTGGCCTGTGTGCCCCTCAAAAAGCCTTTTTTTATACTTTGTCACACATTCATTCCCTTCGTATAGTAAGACATTGAATGGAAAAGAGGCCTGGTTGTTGAGATCAGATTAAATCAAGTCATTTTACATCGCGGTGTACGGGAAGGATAGAGCTGAGATACAGGCGGTCCTCAATTTAGGGCCATAATTTAGTCCAGAGTTATCCTTTTAAAATGTCCTGGTCATTAAACCGTTCACCACATGATCATAGCCGATTTCATAACCTATTTTTATTTTTTTGCCTTGGGCATAAAGTAACCATGATGTTAATTGAACATTGCAATTGTTAAGTGAATCCATTGTCTGCAGTGGGTTTGGGGTTTTTTTTTTTGGGGGGGGGGCAGAAATCAGAAGTAAATGCAGGTAATCCTCAACTTACAACTGAAATTGAGCCCAACTTTTCTCTGGTTAAGGAAGACAATTGTTAAGTGAATTATGCCCCATTTTACAATCTTTCTTGCCATAGCTGTTAAGTGAATCACTGCAGTTGTTAAGTTATTAAGTGGTTGTGGCCTTCCCACTGGTGCTGCTTGTTAGAAGGTCACAAAAGGGGATCATGTGACCTCCAGGAGACACTGGGACTGTCGTAAGTACATGCCAGTTGCCAAGCATCATATTTATAATGATTGCACGACCCTGAGGTCATACAATCCAATTTTGCGGATGCCTGACAAGCAAAATTCGCAACGGTGGCAAGAAAGTTCGAAGATATGACCCCCTGGACAATGCAACCATCAAAGGTATAAGCCAGTTGCCAAGCACCTGAGTTGATCACATGAACACAAGGAAACCTGCAACAGTTGTGTGAAAAAAATGGTCACTTTTTTTCAGTGCTTTTGTAACTTTGGTCACTAAATAGATGGTTGCAAGTTGAGGACTGCCTGTAAATAATGACACTTAACAAATAAATTGATAAATTGACAAAAAATAAAATTAAAAAAAAATAATAAATTGTGGTCACCGTGACTACGGGATGTGGCTGCGGGACAGCACTATGACTACAGGGCTGCCGATACCGAACATGTGATCAGGTAACCACAGGGAGGTGGGTAGCCGTCAGAAATCTGGATCATAAATAACCCTGGAGAGGCGCATTGTAATTTTGAACGTACGCTAAACGAGTGATCATAAGTTGAAGACTTCCTGTGCAATTAGACACAAGGACAGTTTTTTCCAGGAAAAAAAAATAATGAAACAACTGAAACAACTAATTCCATAATACTGTCAAACTATTTAGTAAGACTGTATTACTATTCTTCTTCTCATTGTTCCTGGTATCTACCTCTTCCCACTTATGACTATAACCGTGTTGCTTGTATCTTTACAATTTATATTGTTTTATTTGTTTCTTAGTATGGTTTGATTGTTTATTAGTAACCTATGAGTATCACTGTGTTTTATCTTAAGATTCTTGATGAATGTATTTTTATTTTTATTTTTCTTATGCATGCTGAGAGCTTATGCACAGGAGACAAATTCCTTGTGTGTCCGATCACACTTGGCCAATAAAGAATTCTATTCTGTTCTGTTCTGTTCTGTTCTGTTCTGCTCTGCTCTGCTCTGCTCTGCTCTATTCTTTTCTATTCTATTCTATTCTATTCTATTCTATTCTATTCTATTCTATTCTATTCTATTCTATTCTAATTTCTATTCTATTCTATTCTATTCTATTCTATTCTATTCCTGCCTGGCTAAAGGGCTTTTTATGCAAAGCGTTTTCAGCGCTGATTTCTTCCTGTTTTGCTTTTTTTCACTTTCAGCTTCTCACCCACGAAGTGGGTGAAGACGTCAACATACAAAACCTTCTGTCCAACCCCGGCAGCTGGCGAGGACGGGCTCAGCAAATCCTGGTCCTGCAAGGCAGAGTGAGTCCATCTTTTCAAACTTTTTTTTTTTTTGCTTCCCTGGTTCTGCTAACAATGATTGGCTTAACCCTAACTTCATCGACTTTAAGCTGTGGGGACTTCAACTCCCAGAATTCCTCAGGCAACAGCCTAGCTGGATCTATAGTTGATTGACATGAGGTAGTCAGCTATGGATGGAATTTGTGAACCACAGTTGCTGGCTTTGCTCGTGACACACCACATAAAACCACAACCTAAGAGGATGTGTTATCAGGGTGAAATATTTATTAGATATTTAGCCCTTCTTTATTAATTTGTTAAGTAACTCAAGGCAGCAAGAACACACAGTATCTAATATCCCTTCCTTCTCCTACTTTTCCCACAACAACAAAAAAAAACAACCCTGTGAGGTGGACTGGGTTGAGAGAGAGGGAAAGTCACTCAGTGGCTTTCATGCCTAAGGCAGGGCTAGAACTCATCATCTCCTGGTGTTTGGCCTGTCACCAGCTGGCTTTCATACCTTACATAGGACTAGAATTCACTCTCTCCTGGTAATTGGTCTAAAGACACCCAGTCAATGTTTATGCCTAAGATGGGACTAGAACTCATCATCTCCTGGTGATTGGCCCAAAGTCACCCATCTGGCTTTCGTGCCTAGGGCAGAACTAGAACTCACCATTTCCCAATGATTGGTAGGAAGGAATTTTTCAAACCATATTAACTAGGATTGATGGATATCCCAATGCAGGTTCTTCTATCCTTTAATCTCCTCCTACTGAAAAAATAATTTGTACCCTATAAATCAATTTTAGGCCTTCTGTATCCCGCCTATGTAGGTACGGGACTTAGAAACCCAGTTGAATTGTCACAAAAGCAAATTTTCTGAGAACGATGCCAATGAAGATCCATTAAGCTTCACTGACCCCAGGAAATCCTCAGCCCAAGTCAAGAACCAACTGCGTATTCGAACCTTGGAAAGGGAGAAGAAAGAAGCTTTGGAAGTAAGAAATTCTTTCTATGTGAATCTAGCAAAGCTAATAATTCTGAAATATCTAACAAATTTCCTGAGCTGTTGGTAGGTACTCATCCATCCATAGAGTCAGTGGGCAGAGAGGGTGGGTTCAAGTTTCCAAACCCTTAACCCTAGCCCTAAACTTAGCCATAACTTTAATCCTAGTCGTAACCCTAACTTTATACATTAACCTTTAACACTAACACTAACCATAATTCTAACCTAGCCCTAGCCCTAATCCCAACCCTAACCCCTAACCCTTAACCCTTAACCCTAAACTTTTAATTCTACTCCTAACTCTAAACCTGTACAATTGGCACAGCCCCCCCCCAAAAAAAACCTGTGTGCTTTCTCCACTTCTCTTCTCCCTATATATCAATGACTGCATCTCAAATGATCCACCTGTTAAAATACTGAAGTTGATGACACAACAGTGATCAGTCTCATTTGAGACAACAATGAATCCGCATACAAACAGGAGGTTATACAACTTGCCTTGTGGTGTAACCGCAACAATCTGGAACTGAACACACTCAAAACCGTAGAAATGGTGGTAGACTTTAGAAGAACACCCCCCCCAATAGTACCACCTCTTACAATACTAGACAACACAGTATCAACAGTAGAGATTTCTAGGTTCTACTATATTACATGACCTGAAATGGACACCCAACATCAAAAACATCATCAAAAAAGCACAACAAAGAATGTTCTTTCTGTGCCAACTCAGGAAGCTCAAAGTGCCCAAGGAGCTGCTGATCCAGTTCTGCAGAGGAGGGATGATGGAGTCTGTCATCTGCACCTCCATCACTGTCTGGTTTGGTTCTGCAACCCAACAGGACAGACACAGACTCCAGAGGGTAATTAGGACTGCAGAACCTTGTGAACCTTATGAATTACTACCAACCTGCCTTCCATGGAGGACCTGCATCCTGCAGGAGTCCAAAAGAGGGCTGTGAAAATATCTACAGACCCCTCACATCCCGGACATAAACTGTTTCACCTCCTTATCTCAAAATGATGCTATATAGAGCATTGCACACCAGAACAACTAGACACAAGGACAGATTTTTACCCAAAAGCCATCCCTCTGCTAAACAAATAATTCCCTCAACACTGTTCAACTATTACACAGTCTGCACTACTATTACTGTTAATCTTCTCATCACTCCTTATCACTCATGCCCTCCCACTTGTGACTGTATAACTGTAACTTTGTCTCTTGTATCCTTACAATTTATATTGACTGTCTCCTAGTATGATTTGATTGCTTATTGTACCCTATGACTATCATTAAGTGTCGTACCTTATGATTCTCGACTCTTGATAAATGTATCTTTTATTTTATGTATACTGAGAGTATTTACAGCAAGACAAATTCCTTGTGTGTCCAATCACACTTGGACAATAAAGTATTCTATTCTAAACCTAACCGTAGCCTTAATCTTAATGTGAACTTTAATTTTAACCCTAACTTCAACCTAGCTTAATCTTAACTCTAACCTTTTAGCTCTAATTTATAGAATAGAACTGAAAATAGAATAGAAACAGAATAGAATAGGGGATTAGAATAAAATAGAATAGAATAGAATAGAATAGAATAGAATAGAATAGAATAGAA
>BLBF01000048.1:13479301-13511788 GCA_015471245.1 Laticauda colubrina | reverse complement strand
AATAGAATAGAATAGAATAGAATAGAATAGAATAGAATAGAATAGAATAGAATAGAATTATTTATTGGCCAAGTGTAATTGGTCATATAAGGAATTTGTCTTTGGTGTATATGCTCTAAGTGTACATAAAGAAAGAATAAAAATACATTCGTCAGGAATCATATCGTTCAACACTTAGTGACAGTCATAGGTTACTAATAAGCAATCAAATCACACTAGGAAACACATAAAACAATATAAATTGTAAATATACAAGCAACACCATTATAGTCATAAGTGAGAAGAGGGAGGTACTAGGAAGGATGAGAAGAATAACAGTAATACAGTCTTTGTAAATAATTTGACAATGTTGTGGGAATTAAGTTGTTTAGCAAAGCAATGGCATCCATGAAAAACTGTCCTTGTGTCTAGTTGTTCTGGTGTGCAATGCTCCAAAATATCATTTTTGAAGATAGAAGATGAAACAATTTATGTCCAGAATGTGAGGGGTCTGTAGATATTTTCACAGCTCTCCTTTTGACCTGTGCAGTATACAGGTCCTTGATGGAAGACAGGTTGGTAGCAATTGCTTTTTCTGCAGTCCTAATTATCCTCTGTAGTCTGTGTCTGTCTTGTTGGGTTGCAGAGCCAAACCAGACAGTTACAGAAATGCAGACAACAATAATCAATCAATAATTCCTCTGTAGAACTGGATCAGCAGCTCCTTGGGCACTTTGAGTTTTCTGAGTTGGTGCAGAAAGAACATTTGTTGTGCTTTTATGATGATATTTTTGATGTGAGGTGTCCATTTTAGGTCTTGTGATATGATAGAACCTAGAAGCTTGAAGGTCTCTACTGTTGATACTGTGTTGTCCAGTCTTGTAAGAGGTGGTAGTATGGGAAGGTTTCTCCTAAAATCTATCACAATTTCTATGGTTTTAAGTGTATTTAGTTCAAGATTGTTCTGGTTCTACCACAAGGCTAGTTGTTCAACCTCCCGTCTGTATGCAGATTCATTGTTGTCTCAGATGAGACCAATCACTGTTATATCATCTGCAAATTTCAGTACTTTAACAGAGGAATCTTTTGAGATGCAGTCATTGGGATATAGAGAGAAGTGGAGAAAGCACATAGCCTGGGGGGGGGGGTGCTTATTGTACAGATATCTGTTATGATTTTGCCTAGTTTCACCTGCTGCTTCCTGTTTGTTATGAAGCTTATGATCCACTTATAAGTGTGGTCAGGTACAGCTAGCTGATTTAGTTTAGTTAGAAGAGTATCTGGAATGATGGTATTAAATAGTGAGCAGAAGTCTACAACGAGGATCCTACATAAGATTCAAGATGTTGGAGGATGTAGTGCAGAACCGTATTAACAGCATCATCTGTCAATCTATTTGCTCAGTGTGCAAACTGCATAGGATCTAACAGCGGATCCGGGATGGTTTTCAGGTGGGACAGCACTAGCCTTGCAAAGGTCTTCATAACTACAGATGTTAGAGCAAGCGGTCTGAAATCTTTCAGTTCCTTGATGGAAGGTTTGAGAAGATAGTGGAGCATTTGAAGCAAGAAGGAACATAGCACATCTTTAGTGATTTATTAAAGATGGGGGCACAAGATTTTAAGCAAGAAGGAGCTATCATGTCTGGGCCTGGTGCTTTTCCTGGCTTTTGTCTGTGAAATAGACTTTGCATCTCATTCTCTGTAATTACCAGAGTTGGGGGGGGGCAATGGGATGAGATAGGTTGTAGGAGGCTTGGCTGTTGTTGGTGTGTCTGAGATGGGGATTGTGGAGATGGGTGGCAGTAGTTTTCTCTCAAACCTGCAGCAAAACACATTCAGGTCATCTTCCAGTTGTTGATTTCCTTCTGCCTGGGAAGGAAGTTTGCTGTAACCAGTGATATTTTTAAGAGTTTTCCACATGTTTGCTGGTTCATTTGTTAGGAACTGATTCCTTAGCTTTTCAGAGTAGCTTCTTTTCGCTGCTGTGATCTCCTTTGTTAGGATTGGGATTAGCCCTAACACTAACCTCTAATCCTAACCATAATTCAAACTGAACCCTAATCCTAACCCTAATCTTTAATGCTAATCCTAACCCTAATTTTAACCCTAACCTTGTTCTAACACTAACCACAACACCAACCCTAACCTTTAATGCTAACGCCAGCACTAACCATAACCTTAATCCAACTCTAATCCTAATGGTTATCCCAAATCTCTAATCCTAACCCTAACCTATATGAAGGTGATTACTTTCTGGGGTTTACAACCTTGAGGCTCCTCTCTTCAACCATCTTTTTCAATCAAAAGCTGTTAGCAACCGATGGGGACCAGACAAGCAAAGGCCAAGTGAGGCTGAACTCCTTGGAATCTCTTCCTCCGAGGTGAATTCTTCCCCTGCCCCCCACTGGGCAGGATGGACATCTTACCAAAGCTAGTTTGATGCAAAGAGAAGGGCAGAGTTGAGAGTCAGAGAGTCGAGTCAATCCTTCATCTTAGTTTGGAAGACCCTGCTGGCCATCACAAAAATTATTTCGGGGTCCTTTAATCCTCAATCTTAGCCAGGGGTGTGATTCAACCGGTGTAACAACTGGTTCGGTGAGTGTGCACTTTGCGCAATCACAGAGGGTTTGCTACTGACCTTCTCCTGTAATCCTGCACTTTTCCTGTGCATTAAACAGCTGACATGTGGCAATCCTCTGTGCCACGTGAAGCAGCTGAGCTTGAAAACCTGGAAATAATGGTCAGAGTAAAGCTAGGGCCGGCAGGTGGGCCCAGCAGCTGATCATTGGAGCGAACTAGTTCACTCTCACAGATGATCCTTGGAGCTACCAAGCTACCTTGGAGTTTGGCCAAACAGGTAGAATACCACCACTGGTCTTAGTGTCCCCTTCTTCTCTTTCTGGATAACAGAAGCTTATGAGCCAGTACCAAGTCCTTCAGAAGGACCACGAGGACGTGAAGAAGAAGCTAGAGGGGTCTAAAGCCAGGAACAAAGTCCTGTCCAATGAGGTGAAGACCCTGAAGGAGCAAATTTCCACCTTGATGGAGAAGGGGAAGCACGACAACGAACTCGTGGATGCTCTCGTGGTACGATTTGGCAGACGGTGGTATTCCACGCTCGAGAGACTTGGGCCTGGCTGGTGCAGGTAGTCCTCGACTTACGACCGCAAATTGACACACACACATACACACCCAAATTTACATTGGTAATGAGAAATTTGCTAAGTGAACTTTCCCCCATTTTACAAATTTTCTTGCCACAGTTTTAAGTGAATCAGTGCAGTTGTTAAGTTAAGAAGCATGTTTGCTAAGCGAATCTGGCTTCCCCATTGATTTCATTTGTTGGAAGGTCACAAAAGGGGATCACATGACCTCAGGAGACTGAAACAGTCATAATTATGAGTCAGTTAGCAAGCATCTAAATGTTGATCATGTGACCACCAGGGATGCTGCAGTGGTCCTTACTGTGAAAAATAGTCTTAAGCTGATTTTTTCAGGGCTGTTGTAACTTTGTATGGTCATTAAACGAACTGTTGTAAGTCAAGGGCTACCTAGTTTCACACCAATATCAGCATGAACTTGCAGGGCCTGGTCTTCTGCAAAGTCTTGTTCAAGTGGTTCCCAACCCATAATTTCTCTGAATTTCCAATCAGTTGTGGGAGATTAGACCATGTTTAGATTTTTAGTTAAAAATTGTGAGGAATAGGGGTGGTTTCTTCAAGGCAGCTGTTTCTCAACCTTAATGACTTGGGATGTATGGACTAATCGGTGGTGGGATTCAAAAAAATTTACTACCAGTTCTGTGGCCATGGCTTGGTGGACATGGCAGGGGAAGGATACTGCAAAATCCCCCTTCCCTCCCCACCCACCCAACCTGCTTTCCAGCTCTGTTCTCCTGTGCAGGACAACCAAAGAAGACCCAGCCAATTAGCTGGGACTCAAGGGGATGGGGCCCAGAATAGATGGGGGCGGGGCCACTCAGAGGTGGGATTTTGCCGGTTCTCCAAACTATTCAAAATTTCCGCTACTGGTTCTCCAGAACTGGTCAGAACCTGCTGAATACACACCTCTGATGGACTTCCAATTCCCAGAATTCCCCAGCCAGCATGCATGGATTTCAACTCCCAGAATTCCTCAGCTTGTCTTCAGAATTGTGGGAGCTTCATCCCTGGAGACTTTCAAGAAGAGACTGGACTGCCATCTGTCAGAAATGGTGTAGACTCCCCTGCTTGGGCAGGGGGGTTGGACTAGATGACCTACAAGGTCCCTTCCAATCCTGTTATTCTTTCTGTCTGACTTCCATTCCTAGAATTCCCTAGCCAGCATACATGGACTTCACTTTCCAGAATTCCTCAGCCGGCATGCATGGATTTCAAATCATAGAGTCATTGAATAAATCAATAAAACGAATAAATAAAATTCCTTATCTTGCAGGTATGAACCTCAACTCCCGGAATGCCCCAGCCAGCATACCGGCCATGCAATTCTGGGACTTAAAAAGCACATGCAAGCTGGATGGGGATCTCTGGGAGTTGGAGTCCATTCATGTGGGTTGAGGAATTCTGGGAGTTGTAGTCCACAGATCTTCAAGTTGTCGACCTGGAGTAGAGTTCCCCAAACTTGGCAACTTTAAGATTGTGGACTTCAACTCCCAGAATTCCTCAGCCACATGACCTTACGTGTCGGGCGCTCAGGTGCTGCCTCACATTTACAACTTTTTGGAGCTTCAAGACATTCTGTCATCTCTCAGCAAATAAAGGGCTTGTTTTTGTAACTGTAGCATTCACTTAATGACTGCTACAAAACAAAACAAAAAAAGGTTGTAAAAACAGTTCCAGTCAGTATTGTCACCTGCTTTACTACCTTCACAATTTATGACCATAATGGGGGGCTCCGTTGCAGTCATAAATAAAGGATCACCTGCAATCCCTATCTAAGAGATACTTTTATTTTTATTCATTGCATTTCTCCAACAGACCTAAAGTGAGTCTCATAAAACGTAAATCCCTAGAGCAGGAAGGGATGTTGGAGATCTTCTAGTCCAACCCCGTGTTTAAGACAGAAGACTTTCTACCATCCTGGTCAAATAGTTGTCCAGTCTTTTTTGATAAGCTCCAATGATGGAGGATCCAAAATTGTGGGAGGCTATTCCATTGATTACAGGGTAGTCCTTAACTTACACAGTTCATTTAGTGACCATTCAAAGTTACAACAGCATTGAGAAAAGGGACTTATGGCCATTTTTCACACTTACAACCATTACAGCATCCCTATAGTCATGTGATCAAAATTCAGATGCTTGGCAGCTGACTCATATTTATGACGGTTGCAGTATCCCAGGGTCGCATGAACCGCTTTTGCGACCATATGCCAAGAATTCGAGGAAGCCTGATTCACTTAACAACCATATTACTAACTTTAACAACTGCACTGATTCACTTAACTGTGGCATGAAAGGTTGCAAAATGGGGCAAAACTCACTTATGTCTCACTTAGCAACAAAATGTGAAGCTTGGTTGTGGTCATAAATTAAGGATTATTTGTCATTGGAATTGCGGTTAATTGTAGCACACCTAATTTTTAAATAGTTACAAGTTAAAAAACAGTAAATAGTTTTATGTCCATTTAAAACATAAAATATAGAAAGTTAGGGTTAGAAGGGACCTCGGAGATCTTCTAGTCCAATCCTCTGTTCTACCATTCCAGTTAAATGTTGTCCAACTGTTCATAAGATGCAGAGAGAAAAACAACCTCTCTCCATCACTTCCTTTCTCACCAGAGCCAACAGAAAGAAATGCAAGGCATCTTAAAAAATCTGAGCCAGCAAGAAGAGAAAAATGTGGAAAGCGAAAAGGCCCAGGGGAAGAAGTTGAATGATGAGATCCAGAAGCAAAACTGCCTCATTGAGCAACTCAAGCAGATGGTGGCCGAGCGAGAAGCTCAGGTGAAGGAGCTGGAAGAGGTGGTCAGGCAGCTGAGGTTGCAGGTAAGGCGTCTCAGAGGTGAGAAGCGAGGATAGACGCATGGGGAATGGCTGGAAGGACAACAATCAGATAAGAGGGGTTTGAGCCCTGTGCAAGAAAACAGCTTGAGAAAAAGTCTCTCTGTTGTGTATAGAACTTGGTAGACTCCAAATACCTTAAACTGATTGGCCGAAAAGGCCGTTCTCGGATTGGTTATTTAAACGCCATTCTGATTGGCCCGCCTGATGGCGGGAACACTTAAACAACTGTCATTGGCCACAAGCCGCGAGCAAGCCGCTATAAGAAGGGCTGCCGCAGCTTGGCCAAATGTTCTGTTACAAGTCACTTTACTGTTTGAATAAAGAATTGTTTGTTGGAACCCGGTCTCGCGCACCTTATTTCCAGATGGAACACTGGCGATGAGGGTGGGATCGTCCTAGAAGAGCGAGACCGAAGCACACGGCAACCAGAACCGAGCGACAGATATGGCCAGTAAACAATGCGCCGCCCGCACCATTCAACCCAGCTGAGGAAGATTGGGAGTCGTACATTGATCGCTTTCTGATGTTCTTGGAAAGCAACGAGCTACAGGAGATAACCGAGCAGAGGAAGAGGGCTGTATTCCTCACACACTGTGGGCCAGCCATTTTTAAAATGGCCAAGGCGCTAGCTAAACCAAGGCGCTAGCTAAACCATTTAAACCAAACTAAATGGCCTGAACTGAACAGAATGCTTCAAGCCCATTTCGCACCTGTGGTTTCCAACCTGATCAAAAGGCACGAGTTTTACAAACGAGACCAACGGGTAGACGAGAGCATCGGTGACTTTGTAGCAGCCCTAAGACACATCGGAGGAGCCTGCGAGTTCCAGAACATGGATGAGGCCATGAGGGACCGCATGGTCCTCGGATTGAAGAATGCTACACTCCAAAACAAGCTGCTAAACAGACCGAATATCACAGCGGCCGAGGCCATTGCAGAAGCCACCACCGCTGAAGCAGCCAAGAAATCCGCAGCCACTATGTGCCAAATGAACTCAATTCCAGTCGGAAAGAAAATGGCGGGAAAAAAGAAGAAGTAGGCGAGAATTCCAGTGTGCTGGATGTGGAGGAAATCACCCACACTCAGAATGCAGGTTCCTAGATGCCATTTGCAGAGCTTGTGAAAAACGGCACATCGCAAGGGTCTGCCGGAACAAAAAGAGCTATAGTCCAAAAAGACGTGGCAGCACCCCCCCCCTCCCCCAGAAACGAAGAGAGACAAGCCGGAAGCAGATGGAGCTGAGAGAACAGGAACTGGCGAATGAGCGACAGAGAAGAAACACACCAAACTATAACCATCAGAAATGCCAGGGCAGCAAATGCAAAAAAGATCTGGATAAATGTAAAAATCGAAGGAAAGCCCTGTGAGATGGAAGTAGACTCCGGATCATACTTGTCAATGGTATCTCGGAACACTATCAGAAGCCTGATACCAGACATCAAGCAAAGAGAACTGGAACAGCAAAAGCTAATACTTAAAGATTACCAGGGGAACTGAATCCCAGTAGTGGGCCTTGAACATTTCCTAGTAGAATTTAAAAACCATGCTGAAATACTGCCTCTGACAATCGTCAACCATGATCGCCCTAGCCTGCTGGGAATCGAGCATCGTTGCAGCCAACTGGCAGCATCGTTGCAGCCAACTGGGAAGAGAGCCTGCTGCAAGAGTTCTGGAATGTATTCAACGGGACCCTAGGCAAGTACAAGGGGACCCCAATATCATTCAGCCTAGACCCAAAGATAGCTCCCATCAGGCTCAAAGCCAGACATGTTCCCTTTGCCTTAAAGCCAAAAATAAACGAAGAGCTTAACAAACTTATCGCACAAGGAGTGTTAGAGCCAATCGACCATGCCAGGTGGGAAACACCCATTGTGACTCCTGTCAAACCAGATGGGTCAGTGCACATCTGTGGAGACTATAAGGCAACCCTAAATCATGCGCTCCAACAAAGCGCATACCCAGTACCGGTAGTGCAACACTTATTGCACTCACTATGGGGAGGAAAATTTTTTGCGAAACTTGATCTCACACAAGCGTATCAACAGCTATCAGTTGACCCCGAAACCGCAGAGGCACAGACTATAGTCACGCACAGAGGGGCATTCAAGTGCAACCAACTTCAATTTGGCGTTCGCATTGCCCCGGACATTTTCCAAAGCCTCATGGAGTGCCTTCTAAACAGAATCAAAGGAGTCGTCCCCTATTTTGATGATGTATTAGTATCAGCAAAAAATGGAAACCAATTAGAACATAGACTAAAAGAGGTTTTGCGAAGATTCAGAGAAGCAGGGCTTAAAGTCAAGAAAGAAAAATGTAAACTAGCCACTGACCAGGTCAAATTTTTAGGCTACCTGGTAGATGAGCAAGGGATACACCCCACTGAAAAGAAAATAAAGGTGATAAAAGATGCACCCATACCTAAGAACAAAACTGACTTACAAGCTTTCTTTGGTCTCATTAATTTCTACAATGTCTTCCTGCCCCAAAAAGCGACTGTAGCAGAACCTTTACATCAATTGTTAGATAAAAAAACTATATGGAAATGGGGCCACCGGGAACAAGCAGCATTCCAAAACATCAAGGACTTATTAATTTCTAACACCATTTTGATACAGTACAGCAACACCCTGCCTTTGACAGCCAACTGTGATGCATCACCTTTTGGAATTGGCGCCATCCTGAGCCACAAACTACCAGATGGCAGAGAGGCACCAATCGCCAAAACGCTGTCAAAATTGGAAAGGAACCACAGCCAACTTGACCAAGAAGCCCTCGCAATCATATCCGGCGTCAAAAGATTCCATGAATACCTATATGGAAGGACATTTTCGATTATCACTGACCACAAACCCCTGCTAGGGATCCTAGCATGAAACAAACCAACCCCGAACATTCTATCACCAAGAATGACGAGGTGGTCTGAATTCCTCGCTGCGTATAACTACACACTCATCCATCACCTAGGAAAGACCATCACCCATGCGGATGCCTTGAGCTGTTCCCCACTGCCCAACATGGAAAACGACCCAGCTCCCACCGTCTCCACTCTCCAAATCGAGTCCTGGCCGAATCTGCCACTAACCGCAGCAGACGTTGCTAAAGCTATCGCAAAAGACCTGCTGACAGTTCGAATCCTGCATTGCGTAGGTAAGGGCTGGCCAGATGAGAACAGAGGCGAGACTTTTAAACCTTTTAGCACCCGACAGACTGAAATGTCTGTTGAAAAAGGCTGTATACTGTGGGGGGACAGGGTGGTAATCCCAGAAAAGTTACAGGAAGAAGTGTTGTGCATCTTGCACGAGGGACACCTGGGCATAGTCAAAATGAAAGCCCTGGCCAGAAGTTACATCTGGTGGCCAGGGCTGGACAAGGACATTGAACGATGGGTGGCAACATGCCATGACTGCCAAAATCAAGGCCTACCCCCCCACTGGCACCAGTCATGGAATTTGAAACTCCCAGAGGCCCATAGTTGAGACTGCATATTGACTTTGCTGGGCCAACAAAAGGGAACGCTTATTTTGTAATCGTGGACGCCTACTCGAACTGGTTAGAGGTTATCCTTATGGCATCCACTACTACCGAGGCTGTCATGAAACAGTTAAACAGACTTTTTGCCATGCATGGGCTGCCTGATGTAATAGTCTCGGACAATGGGCCCCAGTTTACCACCTTAGCTTTCGAGTAATACTTGGCCGCACAGGGCATCCAACATGCCCTGACAGCGCCGGCTCATCCGGGTTCAAATGGACGGGCTGAATGCATGGTTCGTTATACTAAGGAGGCCCTAGAAAAAATGGACACGGGGGACGTGCAAGATAAACTTAACAGATTATTAATCATTCAACATATCACCCCTAGCACAAGCACTAACAAAAGCCCAGCTGAACTCCTCAAGGGTAGGAAATTGCGTTCCTACCTTGATAGACTGCATCCCACCTATACCTGGGACAAACCCCCTGACTCCTCCACTAGATATCACTCTTTTGAAATCGGTGATTTCGTATACGCTAAAAACCTTACCGGGGACCCATTATGGCTTCCAGCCACAGTTACCCAAATCACAGGGCCCCGGTCATACCGACATGCACTAGCCGACGGCAGAACATAGAAGCGGCACATCGACCAGCTTCTCTCTCACACATTATACTACCACCGCAAACTCCAATAAATGAGCCAAAAACAACCGAGAGGGGGAGGAAACACAAAATAATAAAAAAGAGAGAGACGAACCTCCAATAACAAGACAATCACCGCACAAACCCAAACTAGAAACTCAAATGAAACAAAAAGAGCGCTTACCCATTGACGACCTACAGAGAAGAAGTCCGGGAGCAGGAGAGTGAGGCGAGGCCTTCCTGGAAGGAGACAGCCAGGCCAGCTCGACCAGCCCAGAAGAACCAGGAGGGAGCGGCGGAGCCACCTCAACCAGCCCGAGATACTCAGGCGGGAGCGGCAAGGCTGATTCACCCTTCCAGGAGGTTCCATGGAGAAGACGTGGAGAGAAAACGATCCCGTCCGAACCGCTTGAGGACCATGCTGAGAGTGAGCTGCGCAGGTGAAGTAGGACCTGCAGAAGCCCCACCTACCTGCGTGACTATGTTACACATGTTGGACGAAACCAAGGGGGGAGGGGTGTTGTGTATAGAACTTGGTAGACTCCAAATACCTTAAACAGATTGGCCGAAAAGGCCGTTCTCGGATTGGTTATTTAAACGCCATTCTGATTGGCCCGTCTGACGGCGGGAACACTTAAACAATTGTCATTGGCCACAAGCCACGAGCAAGCCACTATAAGAAGGGCTGCCGTGGCTTGGGCAAATGTTCCGTTACAAGTCACTTTACTGTTTGAATAAAGAATTGTTTGTTGGAACCCGGTCTTGCGCACCTTATTTCCAGACTGAACACTCTCTAAATTCACCAAACATTGAACTCAGTACCAGGGGAAGACTCACTTTGAGAACCAGTCTGATGTAGTGATTAAGAGGCTGATCTAGAAACCAGGAGATGGTGAGTTCTAGTCCCGCCTTAGGCATGAAAACTACCAGGATAACTTTGGGCCAATCACTAGGAGGTGATGAGTTTCATTTCCACCTTTGGTATGAAAGATGGCTGGGTGACTTTGGGCCAATCACCAGGAGACAATGAGTTCTAGTCCTGCCTTAGGAATGAAAGACAGCTGGGTGGCTCAGGGCCAAGAACCAGGAGATGGTGAATTCTAATTCCACCTTAGGCATAAAAGCCAGCTGGGTGACTTTGAGCCAATCACTCCCTTTCAGCCAAGCCCACCTCATAGGATTGTTATTGTTGAAGAGAAAATAGGAGGAAGGAGTATTATGTATAGTTGAGTTACTTGTTAAATTATAAATTTGGGATAATTGTCCAATTAGTCAATAAATAAATGGAAACCTGGGCATTCAAAAACAGTTGACTGATTTTTCATAACAGCGGCATATACCCCTCCAAGAGGAGAATGGAATGGATTCGGGTTCCACACTGTCTACAGAGTCATTAGAAGAGGAAAATCAGAATTCAGCACCTCAGAAGGAAGACTATAGCAGAAATGACAGCTCCGTACGGTAGGGAAACGACGTTCTAAATCCCCAATTAATTTTTTTTATGAGTCTCTCTCAGCTCTGATCATAAATCCTTGATTTGAGGTAGAAAACTTTGGCTGGAGAAAAATTTCTCAGCTGGATTCCTAAGAAAGATGGTTGTTGAGTGAGTTTTGCCCCATTTTACGACCTTTCCTGCTACAGTTGTTAAGTTAGCAGCATGATTCTTAAGCAAGTCTGGCTTCCCCATTGACTTTGCTTGTCAGAAGGTCGCAAAAGGGGATCACATGAGCCCAGGACTGTCATAAATATGAGTCATTTGTCAAGCATCTGAATTTTGGTCACGTGATCATGGGGATGCAGCAATGATCATAAGTGTGGAAAATGGTCATAAGTCACTTTTTTTCAGTGACACTGTAATGTCAAACGGTCACTAGATGAACTGCAGTAAGTCAAGGACTTTCTGTGTCTATAATCGCCTCAAAGTGAATGGTGGGCTTGCTTAACGACTACAGCATTCACTTATCAACTGCCGTGTTTGCTTTGTGACCCTGTGTTCGCTTAAACAACCGCAGCCAAAAAGGTTGTAAAATAGGACGCGGTCATATAACACAACCCTTTTAACTAGGGGTGGGATTCAAAACTCCCGGCAACCCGTTTGTTGCTGGGTGGGTGTGGCTTATTGGAACTTCCTATTTCTAGGTTCTGGTGGGTCTCCAGGACAAAAACAGCCTCCCCCGGGCTCTGGAAGCGCACCGGAAGCCGTAAACAACCCCATTTCTGGACTTCCAGAAGGCCCATTTTCCCCCCTCCCAGAGACTCCATGTGGACTCTGCACTTAACCTGCATCAAAAATGGGCCACCTGGAGACTCTTGGGAGGGGCGGGGTGGGGTGGGCGGGACCAGCCGGTTGGCTGAAATAACAGTTTGGCGAACCAGATGTAACTTTAACATCCAGTTCTCCCGAACCGGTCCGAACCGTTAGAATCCCACCTCTGCTTTTAACGGCTGCCATGTCTTACAACCGTAAATTGCAGGCTCAATTATGGTCATAAGTCATGGAGAATCTGTTACTACAGTGTTTCTCACTCGTAGCAGCTTTAAGTTGGGTGGACTTCAATTCCCAGATTTCCTCAGACAGGAAGGCTGCGAAAGAGAAGGCAAGGCTGACTGAGAATTCTGGGAGTCCACACATCTTAAGGTTGTAAAGTTGGAGAAACAGTGGTTTATTGTGTTGGTTACAATCACCCCAGGTGTGCAAATAAGCTGGGGTGATAATTTACACACCCCTATAGCTGGATCCACCAAGCCAAGTCATTCTACATCTGGATCCATTACAGCAACCTGGCCTTCATCTGGATTGCATTCATCCTGACTCTCATGGAGAGCCATCAAATTCAGGTGACACCTGGCATGAAAGTTTGGAATTTTTACCTCCAGAAATATGGAATGGAAGGGTGGAGGGGAACTTAAAGGTCATCTAGTCCAGGAGGTGGTAGCCTCTGCTTTCCTGGAAGTGTTTAAACAAACATTGAAGTGGTGGGTTCCTCTGCTGAATAACACAGTGGAAAGGACCTTGGAGGTCTTCTAATCCAACCCCCTGCCCTAGCAAGAGGCCACATATCATATCAGTCAAATGTCTGTCGTTCCATTGGTTAATTATTTCTCACTATCAACAAACTTCTCCTTTGTTTGAAGTTGGATCTCCCCTTGATTAGTTTCCATCTGCTGCCAGCTTGGGGTTAGACTAGATGATCTCTTAAGACCGCCCCTTTCACCCTTTCATTCTAGGATTCTAGGATGCTCCAAAAGGCTGCATCTTTTGCAAGCTAGAATTCCCCCAGGCATGCTTCTGATCCCACCCTAGTTCGCAGGATCTGTCCAAAGATTGTAGGATGAGCTGTTTAGATGCAGCTAAAATGTGACAGATGTTTTGTGTGTTCCAGGACAGTGTCGAAGATGGGACACACCCTTGTGGACTCTGCAGCAACGTCATTTCCATCATCTCCTGGCAGGTTAGTGCAAAATTTACTTTTCCCTTCCTCCCAGAGAAGCAATAGCAAGGTTTAACACCAGATCAACAGCTTCCCATCAGCAAAGTCAATGGGGAACGCAAGATTCACTTATAATGACCATTAGATTTTTGTCATAAGTCAAGGATTGCTTCTACGGATAAAACACTGATTTGGCTTTTGACCTTTCTCAGGCTTCTTGAAAAGCTAAGCAGGGTCAGACCTGGTTCATTCTTGGAGGGGGGAAGATCTGTAAAGTCCAATTCTGGAACCCACTAAAAGTGCATGTTATTTTCATGCATAAAAATATGTGTGTGTGTAGATGTGCTGTTGGGCTCAATGGTAGTTGTAAGTCGAGGTCTACACAACACACACACACACACACAACTTTTCTATAGCCAAAGGTTTCTAATTTTGTATGCCTGTATCTGTGTAGTTCTGGACTTATGATGACAGCTGAGCCCAACATTGTTGTTGCTAAGCGAGACAGTTAAGTGAACTTAGTCCCATTTTGTGACTTTTTTGCCAAACCTGGTAAGTGAATCCCTGCAGTTGTTAAATTGGTCACGTGGTCATTAAGTGAATTTGGCTTCCTCATTGACTTTGCTTGTCAGAAGGTCGCCAAAAGGGATCCCAGGACTTTATGACCATTATAAATATGAGTCAGTTGCCATGCCTCTGAATTTTGATCACGTGAGCTTTGGCATCCTGCTATGGTCATTAAATTTGAGGATCCTTTTTTTCAGTACCATAACATCAAACAGCCACTAAACAAATGGTTGTAAGTTGAATGCCTGCATCCTCTTAATACAGGTACTCTTCAATTTACACAGGTTCATTTAGTCAGTGTTCGAAGTTACAACGGCCCTTAAAAAATGATTTATGACTATTTTTCACATTTACGATCATTGCAACATCCCCAGGATCACTTGATTTAGATTAGGTTAGATTAGATTCAACTTTATTGTCATTGGCATGGATACAGACAACGAAATGCAGTTAGCATCCAACCAGAAGTGCAAAACAACTGTAAAATATAAATATATGTATGCAAATATGCAAGGCATCTATGAATTTGTCAATGGAAAACACAACAAAATGTATGTACACGAACACACAAGGATAAGTGTGACGGCACATATATGAACATATACAACTGTACAATATGTTTATGGACACATTGAATATAAGTACAAATGCACAGAGAATTATACAAAATACATAATATATTATCAAGGGAAGCATCAGCATATGTGTGGAATAGAATAGAATTCTTTATTGGCCAAGAGTGATAAGACACACAAGGAATTTGTTTTCTGTTCATAAGCTCTCAATGTACATACAACAACAGTGATAGATAATTATTGTAGTCATCGTAGAATACATTCATCATGAAACATTCAACACAACATTTAGTGATAGTCATGGATACTAAATAAGCAACCAACATAAATCATAATAGAAGCTTATAGTGGATGGACTATAGAAGGAACAAATCAGACATCCAGTCCTTGCTTATCAATAGAGACCGAGTGGAGCAAGTGGCCGGTTTTAAGTTTCTGGGTGTTTCCCTAAAAGAGGACCTGACCTGGGATGCTCACATTGCAGCCCTGCTCAAAAGAGATTATACCACCTGAGGCTTTTCAGGAAACAACCACTGAGTGGAAAACTGCTGGTGACCTTCTACCGCTGCACCAGAGAGAGTATCTTAACTTACTGCACCTGTGTCTGGTTTGCCAATTGCACAGGGACAGATAGGGAAGCACTCCAGAGGGTTCAGGTCATTGCCCAGAGGATTATTTGAAAAATTTGAAAATTTTATTGTTTTTAAAAACAAATATAAACAAACAAAACATAGAACATAAAAACCTAAAACATCTTTTTTGAAAGCAGCCTGATTCCGGGTTACATCTCTTCGTACAGACACAAATTCAAATTCATGCTTATTTATATATACCATTCCATATCTTGTTACCATTCTACATTTTCTATCTAGCTTCTCTCCTCTTTTAATTTTCTTTATTTTATTTTATTTGTTTTGTCTCAATTCAAATCATTGTACTTACATTCTTTGTCTGTCCTGTTTCAGCTATCTATTATCTTCTCTCATTAAACAAAATTTCTCCTGTAATCACTAATTGAAGTATGACACCTTTATATCTTTCCCCTAAAGTTATAACACTTAACATAATACATAACTTCAGTTCGGATTCTGCTTGGTACATTCTAAAACTACACAGTACATTTTTTTAAAAAAAAAAAATTATAAATATATAATATAATTAAAACAACAATCCAGACCAATTCAATTCTATCATTAATAATAATATTCATTTAAATCTTAGACATTTTACACATTAATTTTCAAATAGATATCATACTTCTATGGGAACACTTATAAACTTTCCATAGTTGCTTCCCCCCACTTCACTTATATTTTATAAAACATTGAATAGTTAAAATGTTCCCATTCCTTCCTAATTCAATTCTCTCATTTATTTCATTTCTTTTTTTTTCACAAAAGTTTCACTGAATTACACTGACTATTTTAACCTACTTTTTAATCATATGTTATTTCCAATTTTCTAACATTATTTCTAATACAAGTATAACAATACAATCTTACAGAATCCCTTTTCTTTACAGAATCCCTTTTTCAATTAAATTTTCACCCATTATCTTTGAATAAGTCCTCTTTCTTTATATCTTGCTCCAAACTTTTGTAACTTCTCTTCTCTTCCCTTCCTCTTCCCTTTCTTCTTTTCTCTCCCCTTTTTACCCCCTTGTCTCTCCACCTCAATTTCCATCTTCTGTGTTCCCCTTTTCTGTTGCTTTCCAACATTATATCCACTTTTTACATTATTTTTCCCTTTTTTGGCTGTTTTTTTAAGTCTTAAATTCTCCATTCTCTTTCCCCCCCTTTCCCCTTTCTTCCCCGGATAGAGTTACTTTTTCATTAAAGATGGCTTCTTCTTTATTCCACTCTTCTAGTTGTGCAATCCTTTCTTGCTGTTTCTCATAGATGCAGATTGCCATTTCTAAAAATTGAAAAATGGAGCCAAAGGAGTCCTTCCCTTCTTGTGCCTCTTCTTTATATTTTTTATATTCCATTTTCAGTTCATTCAGAAGTGATGCCATTGTAGAGTTTTCTTAAACAACCACCCAGATTGTTTTTAGTCATTCAAATATAATTTCCAAAGATTCCAATGTCACCAAACAGTCTAAATACACAAGCTGTTTCTTTCAATACTTTCTTCTTTTTTCACTTTCTCTTCCTGGGGTTACTGTTTAGTTGCAGAGTTCCACTTAAAATGTATCTTTTAGAAGTCTTATTTAAATTCAACTTTTAGTTCTTTTCAGTTCCAGGCAGACTTCTCCTTCCAAATCCTGCCCCTATTCTTTTTCTCTCCCCTCCCTCTTATAACAAAAAAAAAAAGAATTTTTTTAGTGTTCAGAAATCTTTCTTATCCCCTTGGCATTTAATTATATTTCCAGTTTAATTACCTATTGGTGCCAAAGCGGATTTTTCCGATTTCTCATTCAGCTCTCTTCACTGTCAGCGTAGGGAAGGAGAGTGAAGAAGAAAAAAAACTTTCCCTTTTCACTTTCATTCACTGCTTCTGACTCTTCTTTGGGAGCGATGTATCTTTTATAAAATTTAAATTCCAGGATGCCTTGGTTGTTACTTTTTGTCCCAGTCAGCCAAAACTTTCACTTCTTAACTTCCTCCTGCACTTTCTTTTCCGGCTGAGTGC
Source organism: Laticauda colubrina (assembly GCA_015471245.1). Taxonomy (NCBI): domain Eukaryota; kingdom Metazoa; phylum Chordata; class Lepidosauria; order Squamata; family Elapidae; genus Laticauda; species Laticauda colubrina. Next base: position 13,494,481 of record BLBF01000048.1, on the reverse strand, counting down.
TTCTTTGAGGCAGCCATTTCTGACTGCCACTCTTACCGCCTTTGGGAAAGGGAATTTAGCCACCTGAGGAGGAGAGATGCAGCTCCCCTCAACCCTGCTGGGGCTCCCCCGTTTTCACCCCCTCTACGGGGTGGCTTAGCCCCGAAGCCAGCTGGCTCGGGGCACTCCAGCGGTGAGCCCAGGCAGAAACCGCGCATGATCGCGGATTCCTGCCTGCCGTCGAAGTCCTGCAAACCGGAAGTCTCCCCCTTTTGCAATCTTCTGACCAGTAAAGTCAATGGGGAAAGCCAGATTCACTTCATAACCATGTGACTAACTTAACAACCGCAGTGATTCACTTTACAAATGTGGCAAGAAAAATCCCAAAATGGGGCAAAACTAAACAAATTTCTCACATAGCAACATAAATTTTGGGCTCAGTGGTCATAAGTCAAGGACTATCTGTATCAACTGGGAAACTGACATGGGAAGGTGGCCCAGGACGTCCCATATAAGTACTTTGCATCATGGATCTGCCATAAATTGAGCTTTTGGCCTTGATTACGTTGCCAAAATTCATTTTATTTTTGGGCTGTCAAACCAAACCAAATCTCTCTCTTTTAGGGCATCAGAGCAGAACAAGGCCGGTCTCAGGACGTTGCAGGCACAGATCACTGAATACAAGACTCTGTCTCAAGCAGCAGAAGTTGAACGCGACCATCTGATAGAGTTAGTCAGCATCCTACAGAAAAGGTACCATGGGCACAAAATTCCCTGGATTGTTTTGAAACTCAAGAGTCCCTTGTCCCAAATAGCTCAGGTGTTGAGACCCTGGAAAAAGGGCAAAGAGCAACAAAGATGATTAGGGGGCCAGAGGCTAAAGCATATGCAGAACGGTTGCTGGAATTGGGGGTGTCTAGTTTGATGAAAAGAAGGACTAGAGGGTGACATGATAGCAGTCTTCCAATATCTCAGGGGCTTCCTCGAAAAAGAGGGAGTCAAGCTATTCTCCAAAGCACCTGAAGGCAGGAAAAAGAATCAACGGGTGGAAACTAATCAAGGAGAGAAGCAACCTAGAACTAAGGAGAAATTTCCTGACTGTTAGAACAATTAACCAGTGGAACAACTTGCCACCAGAATTTGTAAATGCTTCAATACTGGGAGTTTTTAAGAAGAGATTGGATCAGCCATTTGTCTGAAGTGGTGTCGGGTTTCCTGTCTAAGCAGGGGGTTGGACTAGAAGACCTCCAAGGTCCCTTCCAACTCTGTTATTCTATTCCAAGTGTTAATATAACTTTATAATGCTTTGGTAAGACTACATTTGAAATATTGCATCCAGTTTTGATTGCCATGATATAAAAAAATATCCCAGTCAATCCAACCCAATTTCTTGGTGGTCTCCCATCCATTTAATGCCCAAAACCAGATTCTGCATTTCCAGGGAAACATTGACAATTCTCTCTTGGCTGTTGAGTTGTCATCGTCCATGGGGTTAACAGAGGTGTTCGCCTTTCTGATGGTGCGTGCGTGCAATGTTTGTGTTTCCAGGGTGGATGAGAGCATCACGAAAGTTTGGGAAGCGGAGAAGAAATTTCAGGAACAACAACACAAGTATGTCGCTCTTGAGCAGCAGTTTGCGAAGCTGAAGATGGAATCTGGGAAGACAGTTGTGGCCTCCAAGGCTCACCCAAAAACCAAAGCAGGTAAAGTTGTTGAAAGTATCTAGAACAATGAAAGTATCCTAGCAGCCCTGCGCAAAACTTGACCGGTGAAACTTCCACGCAGCCAAGGAGAATTTCTTCCCTGAGTGACTGACAAGGGGAGGCAGTGTAAGAGAGTCCCAAAATAAAACAGGATGGTTGTCGCAATTGCACAAAAACCCACTCTTTTGAATGAAAACATAGTGCTCGACTCACCACCAGTCACTTAGCAACTGTTGAAAGTTACGATGAACTTCCCCAGAAGAAGTTATAACTCAATTTCAAAGTTCCAATGGCCCCGCCCTTTTCCCTTGTGGTCATGTGACTGATTTGGGCGCTTGGCCACCATCTTTCACTGACGACCATTTACAATGTCCCGTGACTGTGATTTTGGGCCATGTCCCCCTGCAAAAAGCCAACATATACTTTTGGTTTCCAGGAAAAAACCCCATTGGGTGTAATGGGTTCGCTTAATGGCAACTGCAAAAAAGATCACAAAATCAGACGCTATTTGGTCACGATCGTCATGACTGATGAACATGATTACAGGGTCAGTTATAGTCATAATTCGAGGATTAACGCATATGTGCATTTTCCTCCAGATTATCCCATAATAATAATGAAAAAGGATTTGCTTTAAGACTGCAGTGTTCGATGGTAGTGTTTACTTAACAACAGCAGTGTTCGCTTAATGACCCCTGCAAAAAATCTAGTAAAATCAACTCCACACAACGAATGACCTTCTGAACAGCAATCATGTCTTGCGACTGTAATAACCAACCTCAATTACAGTCATACATGAAGGATTATTTGCAGATGGGTGTTTTTCAGTCTTGGTGACTTTAGGATGTGTTGACTTCAACTCCCAGAATTCCCCAGCCAGCCGGGGAATTCTGGGAATTGAAATCCACACGTCTTTGCTTCTCGGCTGAACAAATGAATTTTTGCAGAAAAGTTTAGGATTCAGTGGGTTTGTAGGCAGCCTTCAGGATGAGTATCCCTGTTTAACGACACGTCTTGTCTCAACAGCTCCGCCACTCAGCGGCACCAAAATGAGCTGGAACGCCGGGGATAAAAAGGATTTGCCAACTGCCCAACTTTCTGAAGTGCCTCTGGAATCTCAGTTAGAGGAACTGTCCACACAGTGAGACATTTAATATTTTTCCCTCCCTTTTTTTTTTGTCAAAGATCTAAATTAGATTTAAGCAGGAATACAAGAAAGGGAAGGAATGATTTCTGCTAATACAGGTAGTCCTCATCTTACGACCACAATTGAGCCCAAAATTTCTGTTGTTATGCAAGACAATTATTAAGTGAGTTTTGTCCCATTTTACAACCTTTCTTGCCATGATTGTTAAGTGAATCAGTGCAGTTGTTAAGTTAGCGGCACAGATGTTGAGTGAAACTGGCTTCTCCATTGACTTTGCTTGTCCGATGACCCATCATAAATATGAGTCAGTTTCCAAGCATCCAAATTTTGATAACATGACCATAAAGATGCTGCACTGGCCATAAGTGTGAAAATTGTCATTTTTTCAGCGCCATTATAATTTTGAATGGTCACTAAATGAATGGTTGTAACTCAAGGACTGCCTGCACAAGTGATCCTCAACTTATTACTGTAATTATACTGTAATCATAATTAATTGTAATTATGAGCCCACAATTATAATCACTTGTCCTAACGGTCACTAAGCAAGTTAAGACGTGACTGCTTATGATTTTATAACCTTCTTTGTGGCAGACATTAACTGAACAGTGCAATCGTTAAGCAGAATCATGCTACCCAATGGCTGGTTTTTACCGGAATGCAAAATTAAACATTTATTTCCATTTTTAAAAAATGTCATAAATTGTGGTCACGCAAAACTACAAATGTCTCTAAATGCAGTCCAGTTGTCCAGCACCCAAAATATGACCGCAAGGTGAGGGCAGATGTCAGAATTTTCAATCCAAGTTGTAAGTAGCCCTCATGAGGCTTGTCATAATATCAGGGAATTGTGCAGTTTGTGTGCAACGGAATCAGAGACCCTGACATAAACTTGTAGTTTTATATAAATAAATGTAATTTACAACTATATACACAGCGAACTAGATTGTGAGGCAAACAGGGGCATCATGAGGTAAATCAACACAGGAGCCTCATGAGAGAAATCAACACAGCAGGTACATTCTGAGGTAAATTACAGTGTGCATAGGGCACACAGAGGAAGAAAGACAGGAAACAAGGACACTCCCCCTTTTCCCTCACAGCTCAGATTGCCTCACGCCGTGACCAGCTCTCTTCAACTAATCAACCACAATTCTTTGTTCTGGCTTCACTGCTCCAGCTATTAAATTTAATATCTTTAACCCATAACTTTGAACAGTCTCTAGGTGACTGGTTGTAAGTCGAGAACCACTTATATTTTCGATCAGCTATCAAAGTCCATTTAGTTCTTCTAGTTATTTATTTATAAAATTTATTGGTTGCCCATCTTAACCTTGAGGTAACTCTTGGCGACTTAAAATCGTAAAAATCCGTCAACCATTTCTTTCCACACAGGCTGGCGATTCAGATGGACGAGATTGAAGGCCTGAAGAACGCTTTGCAAGAATCCATCCGGACCAAAGAGGAGGACTTCCAGGTGTACCAGGACACCGTGGGACAGGTGAAGGAGATCTTCCTGCACGCTCTGAAGCAGCACACGCAGGAGAAGAACTGAGCATGTCGCGGTGGTGGGAGGGGGTTAGTCCCGCTGTCCAGATGTGATCCTTCCATGGTGACTCTCATTTAAATACTTGCAGGAAGGTGCAGCAGATACACTAGACGTTGGTCCTGTAGAAGATGCGGGTGGTCCCCAGCTAGAGGGACCCAGGGGCCAGCTCCTGTCGTCCATAATGATGTACTTGTAGCCATATTCGCTGGATCAATAGTCCGGCACTTGTTTCGAACAAGTCTAGAATCCGTAAGTGGGAAGGATTTGCTTGGGTAGAAACCAACTTTGCATCAACTTTTGATATCCCTTGCCAAACAAAACCTGTTTAAAAACTTTTCCAATGTAAATACAGAACCTGTTGTTGTCACTCGGCAAGACCCAGACAAAGTGTAATGTCTCATTTATTTTCTCGAAAGACATGATATGCTGCTGCCTTGCTCGCGCACTTGTGAATTGCAGGGAAGGCAGTGGGTGAGCTGTTTTTCCTGCATTGTGTGTTTACAACCGTATCTGTACACTTCCTGTGCCTTCTTTCATCTTCTTTCATCTCTGCCCAAACTAGCTTCGCCATCAGTTAATCTCCTTATGGTCTTCAAATTTGTCTTTGGACGTTTTCTCCTAGTTGAGTTGCTCAGGCATAGCTCAGATTAAATTTGATAAAATATTGATCCGAAAGGAATTCAGCTTGAGTTGAAGATGATTTAGCATCCTGTAGCCATGAAAAGAAAAGTAGGCAAAAAGATAGATAGATGAGAGATAGAGATAGAGAATTGAGATGGATGGATAAAGACAGAAAGATACTGGTAGAGATAGATAGAAATCGATGATAGATAAATGTTAGAGGTAGGTAAGTAGGTAGGTAGGTAGGTAGGTAGATCCTGAGGGGTTCAAGGTTGACTCATCCTTCCAAGATCAGTAAAACAAGGACCCAGATTGTTGGGAGCAATATGCTGACTCTAAATCCTTTTGAGAGGGATGTAAAGCACTATGAAGCGGTATATAAGTCTAAGTGCTATTGCTGTTACTGTGAGCCAGCAGTGCACTGCAGCCATCAAAAAAAGCCAACACAGTCTTAGACTGGATTGATAAAGGGACAGAATCAAGATCACCAGAAGTGTTAGTGCCACTTTAATAATGTCTTAGTAAGAGCACACTTGGAATATTTCCCCCAGTTTTGGTCACTATGATATAAAAAAAGACGTTGAGGCTCTGGCAAGAGCGCAGAGAAGAACAGTTGTCATCCCTGCTGAGGGGATGCTTCATTGGCAGAGGAACCGAATCATTTCTTTGCTCGCTTTGAAGTGGAGACATCAGAGACAGAAAACACAACTACTAACTAATTGTAGCTCCCACCTCATTGTGGAGGAACAGGAGGTGAGGAGCATTCTGAGGGCTGTGGACCCTAGAAAGGCTGCTGGTCCTGACAGTATCTCTGGCTGAGCGCTCAGAGACTGTGCTGATCAGTTGGCTGGAGTCTTCACCAGGATCTTCAATCGGTCTTTATCCCAGACCACTATTCCATCTTGTTTGCAGGCTTCCACCATTGTTCCGCTGCCAAAGAAGTTCCCTATCAATAACCTCAACAATTACAGACCAGTAGCACTCACCCCTATCTTCATGAAGTGCTTTGCCAGCACATCATTTCTGGCCTTCCACATATATTTGATAAACAAACACCAGTTTGCATACAGAAGAAATGGATCTACAGAGGACACTATAGCCATCACTCTTCACACTGCTCGGACTCACCTAGAACAGCAGAGGGGCTATGTGAGGATGCTTTTTGTGGATTTTAATTCTGGGTTTAACACAATTCTTCCACATAGACTAGTGTCTAAACTTTTGGAACTTGGACTTTCTTATTCAATCTGCCTTTGAGGATTTCTTGTCTGGCCACTCTCAGAAGGTCAGAGGGTAATCATATCTCTTCAGCCTTTATTCTTAACACTGATACGCTACAATGTTGTATGTTGAATCCTTATTCTATACTCTTTATGTACATGACTGCATTCCCATTCACGGCAGTAATATTATTATTAAATTTGCAGATGATACAACAGTGGTGGGATTCATCTCCAGGGGGGATGAGTCTGCCTACCAAGATGAGGTGGACTGGTTGCTTTCATGGTATGGAGACAATAACATGGTCCTCAACACTAACGACCAAGGAGCTTATAGTGGGATCCTGAGACAAAGAGACCAGTCGAGCACGTGGCAACCAGAGCTGAACAACCGATGAGATAGCTGGCAGCAATTCGCTACTCACACCATTCGATCAGGCGGCCGAGGACCAGGAATCATACATCGATCAATTCCTCATGTTCCTCGAGAGCAACAACCTGAAGGACACCAACAATCATAGGAAGAGAGCCATGTTCCTAACACACTGTGGGCCCGCAGTGTTCAAGATGGCCAAAGCGCTGGCCAGACCCAAAGATGTGAAGGAGATGGCATGGACAGACCTGGACCAGCTGCTAAGGAACCATTACGCACCAGCCATACCCAACCTCATCCGGAGGCATGAGTTTTATAGGAGGGATCAGAAGGAACGCGAAAGTATCGGAGACTTCGTAGCGGCCCTAAGGAACATCGGGGGGGGGGGTGCGGATTCTCTGACATGGACAAGGCTATGAGAGACCACGTGGTTCTCGAATTAAGAGATCCTGTGCTCCAGAGCCGACTGATGGCGCGAGCAGAAATCACAGTCACCGAAGCCATCGCTGAAGCTACCACAGCCGAAGCCGTGAAAAAGTCAGCAGCCAAAATGCGGCAGATGAACACAGGAGTCAACCCAGCCCCGGAAGGCCAGAAGACAATGACCACACACCACAGAAAGGTCAATTCCAAGACTGAGGATGAGGATGAGGAAGAGATCCACCGACTCCAGTCGGAATGAGACCGACAGGAGCGGAGAGGTCATAAGTCGGAGTTTCAGTGCGCCGGGTGTGGAGGAAACCACCCCCGTTCAGATTGCTAGATGCCATATGCCGAAACTGTGACAAAAGGGGGCACATCACAAAAGTCTGTCGAAACAGATGAGAGCTGGAAAGCCAGAGACTGACCTTAAAAGATTACCAGGGGAACCGGATCCCCGTGGTCGGAATTGGACATTTCCACATAAAATTCAAAGGACATGCAGAGGTACTTCCACTGACCATCATGGATAAAGACTGCCCAAGCCTGGTGGGACTGGAATGGTTCGTGCCATTAGGGATCGAGGTGACTGGCATCAACCACATTGATGAAACGGACTGGGAGGAGAAGATCATGAAGGACTTCCAGGAGATTTTCAGTGGTGAATTAGGCAAGTTCCGAGGTTCCCCAATATCGTTCAACTTGAACCCAAATATTGCCCCAATCTGCCTAAAACCGAGGCGAGTCCCATTCACCCTCAAGCCTAAAATCGATGAGCAATTAGACAAACTCATCGCCCAAGGGGTCCTGGAGCCGATAGAACATGCACGGTGGGAAACCCCAATAGTCACCCCAATAAAACCGGATGGGTCAGTGAGAATCTGTGGTGATTACAAGGCCACCATCAACCATGCGCTGCAGCAGAGTGCTTACCTCAGTCTGGTAGTACAGCACTTCCTACACTCACTGGGGGGAGGAAAAGTTTTCGCAAAGCTCGACCTGGCGCAGGCATACCAGCAGCTGCCAGTCGACGCCAAGACTGCTGAGGTGCAAACCATTGTGACCCACCGAGGGGCATTCTGGTGCAAGAGGCTCCAGTTTGGAGTCAGTGTGGCCCAAGGGTGTTCCAGAGTCTAGTGGAATGACTATTGCAAGGAATAAAAGGGGTGGTGCCTTACTTCGATGACGTCCTAGTGTCGGTGAAGAACAAAAATCAATTGGGGAGCCGACTTAGAGAAGTCCTGCAGAAATTTAAAGACACAGGACTAAAAGCAAAAAAAGAAAAGTGCCAACTATGCACAGAAAAAGTAGAGTTCCTGGGGAACCTGGTTGACAAAAACGGAATCCACCCCACTGAGAAAAAAGTTAAAGCCATAAAGGAAGCCTCAAGACCAAAAAATAAAACGGAACTGCAGGCTTTCCTAGGACTCATTAACTTTTATAATGTTTTCTTGCCCCAGAAGGCGACAATGGTGGAGCCCCTTCAAAGACTCCTGGACAAGACAGCCACATGGTCCTGGGGTAAGCGGGAAGAAACCACTTTTCAAAAAATAAAAAAACCTTAATAACATTGGAATCAGTCCTCATACAGTATAGTGAAACCCTACTGCTGACCGTGACCTACGAGCCATCCTGAGCCACACTCTGCCAGATGGGAGAGAAGCACCAATTGCATTTTTCTCTAAGACATTGTCCAGGGCAGAGAGAAATTATAGCCAGCTGGACAAGGGGGCGCTAGCAACGATCACCGGTGTTAAGCAGTTCCATGAATATTTATATGGTAGGACTTTCTCACTTATCACTGACCATAAACCGCTCCTAGGAATACTGGCAGGGAACAAGGCCACCCCAAACATTTTGTCACACCGAATGACAAGGTAGTCCAAATTCCTTGCCGCTTACAACTATCAACTAATACACCGACCAGGAAAAAGCATCTCACATGCAGACGCACTGAGCTGCTCCCCCCTACCCAACCAGGAAGATGACCCAGCACCCACCAGGCCTATATTACAGATAGAAACACTACCCAACCCACTTATGACTGTGTCAGACATTGCCAGAGAGACTATGAAAGACAGGCAACTGGCGCGAGTTTGAACTGGGTGGAAAAAGGGTGGCCAGAAACCAACGGCAAACAATTTAAACTTCTCTGGAACCAGCAGACTGAACTCTACACAAAGCAGTTGCATATTATGGGGGGACAGAGTGATGGTTCCAGAGATATTAAGAACAAGAGTACTGGCTATGCTGCATGAGGGACACCCAGGCATCATCAGAATGAAAGCCCTGGCCAGGAGCTACGCTTGGTGCCAGGGATGGACAAAAACATTGAGACTTGGGTGGCAACATGTGAAAAATGCCAGAAAGCCAGACCAACCCCCCCTTCCGCCCCTCACTTAGAATGGGAGACCCCCAAGGGACCGTGGTCAAGGGTCCATATTGATTTTGCCAGACCCACAAAAGGATACACATTCCAAATAACAGTCGATGCTTACTCGAATTGGCTGGAAGTAAGCGTCATGAAATCCACAACCACGGAAGCCATCATAAAAAAACTAACAGCACTGTTTTCCACCCACGGACTACCGGACTTACTAGTGTCAGACAATGGCCCGCAATTCATGGCATTGCCATTTGAAAAATTTCTCGCCGAATGGGGCATACGACATGCATTAACAGCGCCCGCTCACCCGGTGGCAAACAGGTGGGCGGAACGAATGGTTCGATACCCAAAAGACACCATAGAAAAGATGGACACCGGCAGCATACACGACAAAATAAATAAAATGCTTATGAAAAAACACATAACACCCAGCACTACCACCAACAAAAGCCCAGCAGAGCTACTCTTGGGCAGGAAATTACGGTCACAGCTAGACAGACTGCACCCAACATATAACCCTGAGAAACCACCAAACTTGTCTAGTAAATGCCGAATATTTGCACCGGGAGACACAGTCTATGCTAAAAATTTTACAGGGGATCCACTCAGGATACCAGCCAAAATAACCCAGGTAACTGGCCCCCAGTCATACTGATTAGAGACGGAAGATGGAAGAAGTTGGAAACAGCACATCGACCAACTGAGGTTGAGAACAACCACTGACAACACGGGAAATGCACAAACACTGCTAATAGACACTAATAAAACCAGGGGGAGGGAGAAATCCAGAACAATAACCAAAAAGGAGGAGAAAACCCCTCTGGGAAACAACAACAACCCGAACAACCCCAAACAATAACAATGGGTAGAAAAATAAACCAACTCTACTCATCGACAGACGACTCCGGCAGAAGGGAACTGGCAGCAATTGAGGAATTAGAAACCTCACCTGGAATAAGCAGACAAGCCAGCTTGACCAGCCTGGAAAGACCAGGTGGGAGCAGGAGAACTGACAACTCGACTGGCCCGGATAAACCAGGCAAAAGTTGCGGAAGTAGGCCTGACTCACTCTTCCAAGTGGTTCCATTGAGAAGGACAGGAGCAACAAGGGTCCCATCCAAACTAGTCAAAGACAACGGCACAACTGAACCGCGCAAGTCAACTAGAAACACTAAAAGCCCCGCCTACTTACGGGACTACGTTACGTAGGTTGGACTGAACCAAGAGAGGAGGGATGTTCTATATCAGTATACTCGAAATACCCCAATCCGATTGGTCCAAAAATACTATGAACTGATTGGCTGAAGGAAACACTGTGATTGGCTTACTCTGAATCAACTGCGATCGTCCAGGCCAATCGCGGGACATTCAGAGAGCCGTCATTGGCCGGCAAGCCGCGAGCAATCCCTATTTAAAGGGATTGCCCCTGGAGCTGCGGCAGCTCCAGGGGCTAACACAGATCGGAACAACTAATAAAGAGCTGAAAAGTCACACTGGTCTCGAGTCTCTTTCCCACGATCTAGCAATTACCATCTGGCAGACGGTACAGAACAATAAAAACAAGGACAAATAGGCTGAAAAACAGCTTCTATCCCAGGGCAGGAGCTCTGTTGAATTCTGCTGTACAGTGCATTGTTGGTGTGGTGTCGGGGGTTTCAGTTGTATAGAATGTGAAGGATACATGTGTTTTATTTCTTTAATAGTTTTCTTAGAAAGAATACATTTAATAGTTTAAAAGAAAACACTTTAATAGTTTTCTTAGAAAGAATACATTAGAAAGAATACATTTCTTCCTAATGTATGGTGTACACTAAGGTGGCACTTAATTTTGCTGTACAAGGTGCAATGGCAAGTAACCCAGATGAAACAAATATGATTAGGTGTTTGGAGGCTAAAACATGAAGAACCATTGCAGGAATTGGGCATGTCTGGTTTCATGAAAGGAAGGACTAGAGCAGACATGATAGCAATTTTCCAGTATTTAAGCGGCTGCCACAAAGAAGAGGGGGTTCAACCTATACTCCAAAGCACCTGAGGACATTAGCCAAGGAGAGAAGCAACCTGGAACTGAGGAGAAATTTCCTGACAGAATAATTAACCAGTGGAACAAGTTGCCTCCAGAAGTTGTGGGTGCTCCACAGTGGTGTAGTATTCAGCCGCTTTGCACCTGATCAGGTAGCAAGGATTTGGCGTTGGTCACCGAACTGGTAGTAAGTTCTGTCTGGCCATGCCCCCAACCCGGTCACCCAGTCACCGCTGGGTCGCTTGTCCCACCCAGCCGATGCTCACCCCTTAAGGTATTTGTTTTCCCTCCCGACAATCAGCTGATTCATGCAATCAGCTGTGGTGGGATTCCCCTTGCTGAGGCCCAGGAAGGCAAAAAATGCAGGGAAGGGCTCAGTCCCCCCCCCCTTCATTTTTTGCCTTCCTGAGGCCCAGAGGAGTCTTCAGGGAGCAAAAATACACCCCCCCCCCAGAGGCTCCTCTGAAGCCCAGAAGGTCCAAAAATGGGGGGGGGGTTTGCAAAAAAGAAAAAAAAAAAAAAAAAAGCCATGCCCACCTAGTCACATGGCCACGCCCACAGAACCGGTAGTAAAAATTTTTGAATCCCATCACTAGTGCTCCATCCCTGGAGGCTTTAAACTGGACAGCCATTCGTCTGTAATGGTACAGGATCTCCTGCTCGAGGAGGGGGTTAGACTAGAAGACCTCCAAGGTCCTTCCAAGGAAGACCTCCAAGGATTCTACTATCTCCAGAGGACACATTTTCAGAGATTGACTCAAAAGCATCTCACAGCCTTCTTAACCGCTATCCTCTTTTTGTTCATTACTTCCCATGGGGTGTGCACAGCGAGATTAAATCCTATTAATCAAATTCTTATTCTATCCGTACCCTTCCAACGGGTGGAGTGCTCAGCCATCGTCGGCTGATCTCTCAGCAGCCCAGGAGAGTCAAATTTCTTCAGTTGGTGCAAAATCTTTCAATTGAACCTTTTGTTGTATTTCTGGATTGTTTTGAACAGGTTTCCCATCCTCCCTTTTTTCATCCATTTCCCCAAGAAACCCACATCGAAAGACATTGCATGGAGCTGCATCACAGATGGCCAGCAAGAATATACCAGCGTTAATTAATTCAATAATTTTTGTCCCCTTTCGATTTTATGTTATTCAGAAGATTAAAATACCAGTAAGCCCTCGACTTACGACCACAATGAAGTCCAACATTTCTGTTGCTAAGCAACTTTGCCCCACTTTACAACCTTTGTTGCCACAGTTGTTAAGTGAATCATGGTAGCTGTTAAATTAGTAAGACAGTTGTTAAGTGAATCTGGCTTCCCCCATTGAATTAGCTTGTCAAACTATCACAAAAGGGAATTGCATGATCCCAGGACACTGCAACCATCATAAAAATGAGACAGTGTCTGAATTCTGATCACGTGACTAAGGGGATGTTGCAACTGTTGAAAGCACAGGTACTCCTCAACTTACAACGACAATAGAGCCCAAAATATGTGTTGCAATGTGAGATATTTGTTAAGTGCATTTTGCCCCGTTTTACAACTTTCCTTGCCATATTTGTTAAGTGAATCAATTCCATTGTTAAGTTGGTCACATGGTTGTTAAGTGAATCTGGGCTTCCCCATTGACTGAAGGTCCCAAAAAGAGGATCATATTGACCCTGCCGGGAGACTGCAACCATCATAAATACGAGCATGCAAATTTTAATCACATGAGCAGGGGGATGTTGCAGCGGCCGTAAGTGTGAAAATTGGTCATAACACACCACTCTTTTCATTGCTACTGTGACCGAATTGTCACTAAACGAACTGTTGTGCACTGAACATTTCCAAGCTGTTCAAAAACAAGCATAGCATCATTCGATCTCCTTCCACAACAGCGACCCCAAGACGCGGCCACCGTTATAAAGACGAGTTGGACCAAGTGTCTGAATTTTGATCCTGTGAACATGGGGATGTTGCAACAGTCGTAGGTGTGAAAAATCATTGGGAGTCCCTTTTTTCAGTGCCGTTGTAACTTCGAGTGGTCACGAAATGAATGGTTGTAAGTCAAAGACTATCTGTATTCCTGATTTTAAACTCTGGGATATTTCCTGTCTTCCTGGGAAAAAGACAGCCTGTCACCCCCCTCTCTCTCTGGGCAAGAATCTTGAATGGTATTCAGAGCATCGGGGTAAATGCCAAAGTCAAAATGGTGGTTTTTATCTTTATTTTCTATCAATAAAAAGTGCACAGCTACAACTTTGTGTGGTTGCTATACCCGCAGCATTCAGATACTTGTTATTCTTGCTCATTGTTTCCTGGCAGGAAAAACCAACAGGAACACACTGTAAATTAAACTCTGACAGTGCCAAGGAGCCAACTGTGTATATCTCCTTTTGGCTATGATAACTAGCAGATAGTCCTCAAGTTACGAACACGTAGTCGTGGGGGGAGGGGCAAAATGTCTGTTGTTAAGCAAGGTGGTTGTTAAGCAAGCTGTGCCTGATTTTATGATCTTTTTGGCTGTGCTTGTTAAGTGAATCACTGCTATTGTTAAACAAATCATGCGGCCGTTAAGTGAATCTGGCTTCCCCTGTTAACTTGTCCAAAATCTGCTGGAGGGTTGTAAATGGCCTTCATCTAACCCCAGCATGCTACATGCTGGTTATCAAGTACCTCAAGTTTTGATTGCATGATGGCTGGGTGCTGGAGTGGTTGTAAGAGTGAGAACCAGTCATAAACCACTCTTTTCACTGTTATTGGGCTGACTAGTTGCTGTATAATTGGTTATAAATCAAGGACTACCTGTATGTGTCAAGAGAGGGAGGGAGGGAGGAAGGAAAAGGGAGGGAGGGAGGGAAGGAAGTGTTAAATATAAGGAAAACGATTATTTTAAAAAATAAAATTATTATTATTTTGCGTGAGAAAATGGAGTTGGTATTGTTTCTAAAAAGGTAAACGCTTGATATGTCAAATGGAACAATTATAAACTGTTTCAAAATTACCTGTAGGTAGCAACTAACAGCTAAGAACTACAAGCTTATAGCCTGAAATGGCAGCTGAAACTACAAGCAGAGGAAGTATAAAAATAACAGTGAAGCTTATCAAGCAAGGAAGGAGTTGGTAAACTTGTTAAAAATTCTTTGAACAAAGGTGGAGTGGGCTTTTGGAAGAATTAAGTAGGATGCTGTGTCAAAAAGGGGAGGGGAAAAATGAACTTGTGCGAGGGGATAAAAGCTGATGGTTGCTTTGTTCCGTGCCTACTTTCTGTGCACCCGTTTTTTGCAAATACGTGAATAAACTTCTTCGCTGCTTTCAAGTTGTTTTCTCTGGTAGTTCCATATGTGAATGTGCACTGTTTATGAGTCTCGGGGTGGTGGTGGTGGTGGAGGGCTCTCCAAGGATACAGCATCACCAGGATTCAGGAGGCATTGGGATAAGTCGTGAAGAAGACGTGTCCCATTGAGTTCAACGGTCCTCACTGGACACTGAAGCCTGCCCTGTCCGGTAAAGGGAGACCAAGCTTGTAAACAGCAAAGGCAATAGATTTATTGGAAGGTGGACATCCACGAAGTCCTGAGATTCAATCAACCAGGCAACTCTGAGCACAGACCAGGGTAAGAAACAGAGGGCGGTTAAAGTACTGCCCTCCTGGTTGGTTGGGGAAACCCTTTGCGTCTGTAAAAGGAAAGGAAAGGGGGAGGGAGGAAAAGAAAGAATAAAAGGAAAGGAGAAAGGAAAGGACAGGAGAAAGGAAAAGAAAGGGGGAGGGAGGAAAGGAA
>BLBF01000048.1:13446733-13473790 GCA_015471245.1 Laticauda colubrina | reverse complement strand
ACTTGTTGTTGGAACCCGGTCTACCTCGCGTTTTTCCGGATGGAACATCTTCCTTCTCGAACCATGGGACTTCAGTGATCATCTAGTCCCACCCTACAGAATTTGGGTCTACCACATCCTTGGTAGATAGCCTTCAAGCTTTGGTTTCACACTGCCAAAAGCCCACATTGCAGAGTTACGCAAGTGATTCTCTGATTGAATCATTTCGCCATCAGCAAAACCTTCATAATGTCCAGTCAAGGTTTAATCCTTTTCATGATGTCAACCCATTCTCTCTTGCCTTGGCTTCTGAAATGACACCAAATATCATCCATGTAACAGGCCTTCAAATCCTTGAAGACAACGACTCTATTTCCTGCTTGCTGTCCTCCCTGGATTAGAGAAACTCAATACTTCGAACTACTCCTCCTACAGGTTTCCTCTGAGGACCCTTAACATGTTGACTCCTCTCCTCTGGAAATGATCCCACTTGTTCATGTCCTTGCAAGTCACCTTCTGCCATTCTTCACAGTCAGCAGCCAAGACAGCCTTGCCATAGAGCAAGAGGCTAAAATAAGGAGGCATACACCATATGATATAATATTCATGCAGCTTCCCACCAGGGCTGCATTCTCACCTTGATCTGAACGGACAAGACACATGAAAAAACCAAATGCCCAAGTATAGAATAAGTCAGTGGTGGCTAACTTTTCATGCCAGCACCCAGAAGGCAATGTGTGCAGCCCCCCAAAGCCCCCTGTGAATGAGCACTCCCCACATGCCAGTGGTGGGATTCAAAACGTTTTACCACCAGTTTGGTGGGCGTGGCTTGGTGGGCACGCTTTGCATGCATGCACACATTTTGCATGCGTGCGTGTGCCAAATGTGTACTTTGCACAGGCACACAGGCGTTCCAACTCACCTCCTGCAAGCCTGCATTCTCCTGGTTGCTTCAGCATCTGTCGTGCAGCCAAGGGTGGGATTCAAATTTTTTAACAACTGGTTCTGTGGGTGTGGCTTAGTTGGTAGGTGTGGCTTGGTGGTAATGTGACTGGCTGGGCATAGCCAACTCAACATCACTCACATCGAGGCATGCATCTCCTCACCTGGCCTCTCGTGACTGTGGGGATGCTGCAATAGTCGTAAAGTGTGAAAAACAGTCATAAGTCACTTTTTTCAGTGCCATTGTAACTGTGAATGGTCACTCCACACAAGCAAAGTACCAGCAAAAGAGGAAAGAAAAAACTCCAGAGAGGTTCCTGAGACAGGAAGTCTAGTCCTGCCAAGAATGTTAATCAATTAATCATTAATTAATTAATTATGAATCATTATTATTATGAATAATTCATAATCAATTAATTAATAATTAATCATGTTAATCAAGGTTAACTGCACCAATCTTGATTGCAGGAAATATGACTTCAGCAACAGAGTGGTCAATGTCTGGAATACTCTACCTGACTCTGTGGTTTCTTCCCCAAACCCCCAAAACTTGAACCTTAGACTGTCTACTATTGACCTCACCCCTTTCCTAAGAGGTCTGTAGGGGCATTCATAAGCGCACCAACGTGCCTACCGTCCCTGTCCTTTTGTTTTGTTTTTTTATATGTATCCATGTATTCATAACTATGTTTTACTTATACCTATTATCTTGTAAGCAATTGACATATTAAAATAAATAAATAAAATGTAATACAGGTTAACAGAGGAGCAGTTTCTGTAAGCAACACCAGAATGTTTCCTTCCTGCCTTCCTTACAGGATTAGTCCAGGAATTTCTTCCAACAACCGGTTCTTTAAACTGCTGAGGATGTTAACAACCGGTTCTAGCGAATAGGTATGAGCTGGTAGAATCCCACCCCTGGGTGCAGCACTCTTTTATGCTCAGGGAGATCTATGGCAGAGTCGACTCCATCATAAGAGCTGATCTTTCATTTGGCCGTCTCCTCTGCTATGCCGCGCAAAGCAGCTGAGCTTCAAAAGCAGAGGATAAAGTTGAGTATGGGAGCCTGGACAGGCGGGTGTGCCCAACAGCAGAATGGCGGAGAGAACCAATTCCATCACAACAGCTCATGCCGCTACTGGCTTGGCAGAACTAGACAAACCAGTAGAATGAGGGGTGGGATTCTACCAGTTTGCACCTATTCATTAGAACTGGTTGTTAACATCCTAAGCAGTTCGGAGAACCGGTTGTTGGAAGAAATTCCTGGCCTAATCCTGTAAGGAAGGCAGGAAGGAAACATTCTGGTGTTGCTGACAGAAACTGGCTCTCTGTTAAACCTTATTACACTCTTGGTAGGACTAAACTTCCTGTCTCTGGAACTTCTCTGGAGTTTTTTCCCCTCCTTTGCTGGTACTTTGCTTGTGTGGAGTGACCATTCACAGTTACAATGGCACTGAAAAAAGTGACTTATGACCCTTTTTCACACTTACGATTGTTGCAGCATCCCCACAGTCATGACAGCCAGGCGAGGATATGCGTGCCTTGATGTGAGTGATGTTGAGTTGGCCATGTCTAGCCAGTCACATGACCACCAAGCCATGCCCACCACCTAAGCCACACCCATAGAACCAGTTGTTAAAAATTTTGAATCCCACCCCGAGTAGAACACCACCACTGCTGCGTGCCCCGCATGTCTCTGCTCATGTGTGTGCATCTTCTGTGCACTCCGCCCCCATGCATGCATGCCAGATACCCAACAGCATGGGCGATGTGCACGCATGAGCAGTGGGGCTCTTCCAGGTGACCTCTTGCGTGCCAGTAGAAGTGGCATGCAGAGCCAGCACCCCTGCCATAGATTCACCATCATGGGAATAGGTGATACCTGGCTCAATAGCAGTAACTCTGAGAAGGATCTTGAAGTCCTAGTAGACAATCACTTAAATATGAGCCAGCCATGTGCTGCAGCTGCCAAAAAAGCCAATGTGCAGTCCTAGGCTGCATATATAGAGGGATAGAATCACGTGAAGTATTATTAATATCACTTATAACGCGTTGATAAGACCGCACTTGGAATGCCACTTCCAGTTTTGGTTGCCATGATGTAAAAATGTTAGGACTCTGGAAAGAGTGCAGAGTAGAACAACAAAAAGGATTTAGGAGACTG
Source organism: Laticauda colubrina (assembly GCA_015471245.1). Lineage (NCBI taxonomy): Eukaryota > Metazoa > Chordata > Lepidosauria > Squamata > Elapidae > Laticauda > Laticauda colubrina. The sequence goes on along the minus strand of BLBF01000048.1, from coordinate 13,470,705 downwards.
GAGGCTAAAACATATGCATGTTGCAGGAATTGTACATCTAATCTAATGAAAAGAAGATGTGATGGATGACGTGAAAGCAATCTTCCAATATCTCAAGGGCTGCCCCAAAGAAGAGGGAGTCAATCTATTCTCCAAAGCACCTGCAGGCAGGACAAGAAGCAATGGATGGAAACTAATCAAGGAGAGAACTAAGGAGGTTCTCTGACAGTGAGAACAATTACTGAGTGGAACGACTTTGCCCCCAGAAGCTGTAAATGCTCCAACATTGGAAGTTTTAAAGAAGAGATTGGACAGCCACCTGTCTGAAATGGTATAGGGTATCCTGCTTGAGTAGGGGTTGGACAGGAAGACCTCCAAGGTACCTTCCCACTCTATTATTCTGTTCAGATAGTGGTGTGTCCTGCTCCATTGTTGGATGTTCTTCCATTGACATTACTGAAACATGGTGCAGAAATAGTCTGGTTCTCTTTAGGGTCCAGACTACCCAAAAAAATCCTTCTTTACATACACCAGGTGCGTGTTTGGACCATAATTATGGGAAGGAGGCGTGCTCTTCTCCATTGCACGTTATGGTCCTTGTGCCAAGGAGCCTTCCATGTTCTGAACTGACCCTTCCTCTCAAAAAAGTGACCATCTCAGGTGTCTCGCCAGCCATTTAATACAACTGACCCAGAAACAGCAGCCAGAAACTGCAGCAATGGTGTGATGGAAGCGATCACCTGGTGATCTCCAGTCAACCATCTCCTTTTCCCCTCCCTGGGCTAACCTTTGCCAAGTAGATTCCTGTTCTGGGTTGTCCTCAGTTGCTTCTCTGATGGACAGCTACAGGAACAACCCTCCCTTCTGCAGTTCTGCTCCAAAATAAAAATATCTCCAGCCAGATACCTTCCACCCTCGGTTCTCATTCCCACCAGGGAACTTCAGCAGCCCAGCAAACTCCTCTTAGGACCTTCCAGCAAGACCTTCATGGCTTCCTAAACTTCAACTTGAAAGAGGTGAGCCCCCCCCCCTACCCCCACAAACCTGCTCCCTTCTGTACCCCCAACTCTGCCTACCCACCCACCCACCTCCTGATGCCTTAGGTTGCAACTTTCTCAAGGTCAGTGAATTGGGGGGGGGGGGTGTTTGGAGACTTTTGGTGCAATAAATGCTTTAGTGGGAACAGAAGAGGGTGTTCACGGTTTGCTGGCCAGAGAGGGCTTAAATGGGTGGGGGAGATGGGAATTTATAAGAAGGGAGATTGCTGAAAGGAGAGAGCAGATTGCAATTTATAGTAAAGGGCTTTGTAGCCTGCATGAGCTGGGATAATGAACAGAGTTGGAAGGAACCTTGTAGGTCTTCTAGTTCAACATAGTTGTCCAATTCTTTAAAACCTCCAGGGTTTTTTTTTTAACTGTTTAAAAACTCCATTTTTTAAAAAATAATTTCTTTAAACACTTAAAAACCTCCAGGTTCTTAAAGCAGAGGTTTATTCTGCATTTTTGTGTGTGATGCCAAACAGCAATGCCCCAGCAATGCAGCAAAATCCGAGGCACTTCACAGACCAAGAGAGAAGTACAAGAAATAACTTTTGCCAAAAAACAACAACAACAACAACAACACAAAAAAGCAACAATTTGGCATGTTTCTCCTTGTGGATGGCTCCTTGTGGTGTCTCTGCAAAATACAAGCTGGAAAGCAATTTTGATATCACGTTGTCGCAGCACAGCAGGCTGCAGATAAGGTGGTCCGGGAAGCTAAAATAAGAAAGGGAGGCTAGGCTGGTTGTGGGTTGTGTGTGTGTCTTGCGAAGTTTGCATCCCCTTGGATCATTTGGACTGAAAACAGTTAACCTGCTGCAAAAAGGAGGAAGGGAATTGAATGGAGGGGTTGGGGGAAATCACACACACACAAGCACACACCGAAGCACAAAGAGACAATTCTTTCCTCTGGGCTGCTCTTCAAAGGCTTCTATTTATTAGTCCCGGAGTTGAAACAAACCACTCAGATGCCAAAATGGGGACAAGCAATTATTCCAAAGTGTTTCTGGCATCTTTAAGCTCGGAATCTTTTCTTGGAGGTCCAGAATAATGCTGGAGGCATTTTGGGGAGTGACATGGGGGAGGGGAGGGGAGGTTAAGTGAGGTATTTCAGGGAGCAAGATTGCAAAGAATTGGGGTCCGATACTGAATGGAAGATTCTGAATTCTAGTCTAGTTTAGTTCTACTGCTGTCTGAGGCATGGAAGCCAGCTGAGTGACTTTGGGGCAGTTACCAGGAGACGGGGAGTTCTAGTCTCACTTTCAGTATGAAAAATGGCTAGGAGACTTTGGGCCAGTCACCAGGAGATGGGGAGTTCTACTCACACTTTAGGTATGGAAGATGGCTGGGTGACTTTGGGCCAATCGCTAGGAGACAGGGAGTTCTAGTTTCATTTTAGGTATGAAAGGTGGCTGGGTGATTTTCGGTGAATCATCAGGGAAAAAAAGAGTGTTAGTCCCACCTTAGGCATCAGATAGTTGGGTGCTTTGCCCCAATCACGAGTGGTCTCCAAGTTCTAATCTGGAACTAGAAGAGAATATTTCTAGGGCAGGGTGCAACTGGGGATCCTTGTTGCACTCTCAGCTTGATCTTTCTCTAGCAAATGTTTCATTACCCAACGAGGTAATGTCATCAGTGCTAGAAGGGAGGGAGGTTTAGTCTCTGTTTGTATGTAAGTTACTTAGTAAACAACAGCCTAATCAAGGAACCACCAAGAATGACAGGACAAACTATTGGTATATGAAGAGAGGAATCCCCACTCCCTTCCAGCACTGTTGATGGATCATGAAACATCTCTCAAGAAAGCAACTAAGATCAGAGAGCACCAAGGACCCTCGATCCTTCTCTTTTTCCTCCTCCTTCTCTTCCTCTCCACAACCCACTGCCCCAATCCCCTCCTAGCACTGATGAAGTTATCTAGTTGAGTCAGGAAATGTCTGTGAGAAACCCACCAAACTCAGAGAGTACCAGGGACTCCATAATTGTTATTGTTGTTGTTGCTGTTCTCCTCCTCCCCCTCTTCCTCCTCTCCTCCTGCTCCTGCTGCTCCCCCTCTCCCCTTTCTGTCACTGATGATGTTACCTAGTTTGTCTGTAAGAAAACAACCAAGCTCAAACAGTGCCAAGGCTCCCAGGGTAATGATGCCATCTCCTTCTTTGGATGTCTTCATGCACCGAATGGGATCCTCTAATTTCAAATTGAATTGGCCTTCTGCACTGAGCATGGGAGTAGTCTAGGTGTCCTCAAAGGTCCCCACTGATTCCAGAATTCAATGATTTAGTGACCATCTTCCATCAGTTTCTCACCTCATCTCTACCTCTCTCTCTCTTTTTCTTTCTCCTTCATAGGTCTGGAAGACTCTCAGGGTGTGTCCTTCAAGTGCTTCTGTCCAAGATGGGGATTAAAGCGGCATTGCCCACCTATGAGTTGGGGCTTTATGCCCTGATTGTGTCCTGTGCCATTGCTTACAGTGGGCAGGAGATTTTTGAGAGCTCCCGAGGTAATCCTTGAAAAACCCCTCAGAGGTAGGGGGAAGAATCACCTCTTTTTTGTCAATCTACTGTCTTATTATTCATTTATTTGTGACTGCAGAAAATACGACTTCAGCCACAGAGTGGTCAATGTCTGGAATAATCTACCTGACTCTGTTGTTTTCTTCCCCAAACCCCCAAAACTTGAACCTTAGACTGTCTACTATTGACCTCACCCCTTTCCTAAGAGGTCTGTAGGGAGCGTGCATAAGCGCACCAACGTGCCTACCGTCCCTGTACTATTGTTTCTTTTATTTTTCTTATATGTATCCATTTAATGTATTCATAACTATATAAATATATACCTATTACCTTGTAAGCGATTGACAGATCAAATAAATACTAAATACTAAAATATTTATTCAATTACTTACTTATTTTTTATTTATTTTATATCCACCCTTATGATTTCCACAAGGAAGTCCAGGTTGTAAATGTATCCAACACGCTTTCCTTTTTCTATTTTATCCACAACAACCACCCTGCGAGGTGGCTGGACTGAGGGCCCAAAGTTACCCCAACTGACTTTCATGGCTTAGGCAGAACTAGAACTCCCCATCTCCTGGGAAGCCTTCCCCACTTATTCTTTCTCTCTTCCTCTCTCCCTTTTTTGCTTCTTTCAGATAGCATGAATCGAAAAGCCTTCCGAGAAAACATAAAACCAGGATGGCATTATTTTGGCAGGAAAATGGTAAGTGCAGGACTTTGAGTAGGAAGACAAAGAAGATGTATGTTTAACTCCCTCCCTCCCTCCCTCTCTTCCTTCCTTCCTTTTCTTGATCCCTCCCTCCTTTCCTCTTGTTCTTTATTCTTCCTTCCTTCTCCCTCTTTTCTCTTTCTCCCTTCCTCTCTTACTTCCTCCATTTTCTTGATTCCTCCTCCTTTCCTCTTGTTCTTTTCTTTCTTCCTTCTCTCTCCCTCTTTTCCTTCCTCCCTCCCTCCCTTAATCCATTCTCTTGATTCTTCCCTCCTTTCTTCTTATTCTTTTCTTCCTTCTTTCTGTCTCCCTCTTTTCCTTCCTTCCTTCCTTTCTCCCCGTTTTCCCCTTCTTCCTCCCTCCCTCCCTTCTTCCTCCTTTCTTCCTCCCTCCCTCTGTCCTTCTATCCTCCCTTCTTCCATCCTCCTTACCTTCTTTCTTTACTTCCTTCATATATTTATATATATGAATATATTTATATATTTATTTATATATTCCTTCATATATATCATATATCCTTCATATATTTAAAGTTCAAGCAGCCTCCAAGAACTTCTGGATTTGCTCCATAAAGTAAGTCCAGGTTGCAGAAGTCAAGTCCACTCAAACTACCGGGAGCAACACATAAACCAAGAACTAGCTCTCTGCTTCTCTTTTCCAGGACGTGGCCGACTTTGAGTGGGCCATGTGGTTCACCTCCTTCAGGAATCTCATCCTCTTTGCTCTTTCAGGCCATGTCCTGTTTGCCAAAATCTGCTCCCTGGCAGCCCCTCAGGTAGGTCCATGCTCACCCCTTGCCTTCACTCAACGCCTGCCCCAGTATTATGACTACACTACAATGCCTGCAATATTGAGACTAGAATGGAACAAAATTAATAGAATAAAATAGAACAGAATAGAATAGAATAGAGAATGTACCACAAAATAGAGAATAGAATAGAATAGATAACTTTATTTGGCCAAGTGTGGTTAGACAGACACACAAGGAATTTGTGGTTACACTATGCAAATTAATATATATTTTGCATTGTTCAGGCCTATTCTACCTGGATCTAAATGCCTTTTTTTGGAGGAAATTTATGATGCAGGACTGGAAATGATGGGGAGGAAAGTTTAAAAATGGTGGGAAAAATACAAATACTTGTCTTATGATAACAAATCAGAATAAATTTCCTTTGCCAAGCAAGGCAGTTGTTAAGTGAATCATATGGTTGTTAAGTGAATCTGGTTTCCCCCATTGACTGTGTTTGTGGGAAGCCAGTTGGGAATGTCACAAATGTTTTTTTTTAATTTTTTATTAGTTTTTAAAACAGACATAAACAAACAAAACATAAAAACATCAAGTCATCTTCAATATATGTACATACAGTGTGCCAGTTGGTTTACCAATTGTTTTGTGCTTCCATTTCATAGTCTTCAATTATAATTACATTGTACATAATCTCGTATTTTCAATCAAATATTAAATACATTAATATTATTATTAATCAATCATTTGACTATACTTTTATTCATTCATGTTTTCCAAAATGATCATATTTTACTTAATGTCACAAATGTTCAACATATGACCCAAGGATGCTGGAAATCATTGTAAATACAGTTAGTCCTGGACTTATGACCATAACTGAGCCCAAGATTTCAGTTGCTAGTAGGACAATTGTTTTGCCCCATGTTACAACCTTCCTTGCCACTGTTGTTAAGCAAATCACTGCAGTTGCTAAGTTAGTCACACAGTCATTAAGCGAATCTGGGCTTCCCTATTGACTTTGCTTGTCAGAAGGTCACAAAAGGGAATCACGTGACCCTTGGACACTCTGACCGTCATAAATATGAGTCTGTTGCCAAGGGTTTGAATTCTGATCACATGCCAATGAAGATACTGCAACACTCACAAGTGTGAAAAATGCTCATAAGTTCACTTTTTTCAGTGCCATTGAAACTTCACTATGGTCACTAGAGAAACTGTTGTAACTCAAGGACTTCCTGTACATGGTGATTGTCAAGCATGTACATTTTGATCACATGACTGCAGGGACGTTGTGATGGTTGTAAGTGCCAGGATGAGCCATAATAATTCACTTTTTCAACGCTGTCGTAACTTCAAACAGTTGCTAAACGAACAGTCGTAAGTCAAGGACTTACCTTCCATAGACTTCCACCAAGGAGAAATGTCATTCAGCCAGTGTTTGACGAGAGAGAAGAATTCAGGAACTTGGGACCAGTGGTGGGATTCAAAATTTTTTACTACCAGTTCTGTGGGCGTCGCTTGGTGAGTGTGGCAGGGGAAGGATGCAAAATCTCTCTTCCCTCCCCATCCCACTGACCTGCTTTCCAGCTCCGTTCTCCTGTGCAGGGCAACCAAAGAAGACCCAGCCAATCAGCTGAGACTCGGAAGGTGGAGAATAGATGGGGGCGGGGCCAGTCAGAGGTGGGATTGGCCGGTTCTCCGAACTACTCAAAATTTCCACTACCGGTTCTCCAGAACTGGTCAGAACTGGCTGAATACCCACCTCTGCTTGAGACCAGAGGAACAAACATTTTTTTCATTCATTTCCTTGCAGCACAGATCTGTCATGTACATGGTTTACGGCATCCTGACTGTGCTGGGCACCATGGGAAGCAATTACCTGATGGTCATTCTATGCCATTGCTTGGTGCTCTACACGGTAGGCCTGGCTAAGCAGAAATGGCTGTGTTTCATTGCTGGCCTCTGCAGCCTAGCTTCGTTCAAGTTCGAACCCTTCAACTCCTGGCAGGTGAGTTAGTCTTCCAGGTCCTGTTCCTGGCTTGCCACAAACCTGGTTAATGTCAGGTTCCAGAAACCCTCCATTCCAATCAATAACTCTGAGACAGACATCTGTCAAAGGTACATTTATCTGGATAGTAACTGGTACGTCTGTGGAATCCCGAATCTGAAAGGGCTTCCTTGCAAAAGTCAAAACTACAAATCCATCCTCCCCTTGGCCATCACCAGATAACAGATAATCAAAGTTGGAAGGGACCTTGTTGGTCATCTAGTCCAACCCCCCACCCAAACAGGAGACCCTACACCATTTCTGTCAGATGGGAGTCCAATCACTTCTTAAAAGTCTCAAGTGATGAAACTCCCACAACTTCTGAGGGCAACTTCTGTTCCCTTGGTTGATGGTTTTCCCTGTCAGAAAATTCATCCTTATTTCCAGGTTGCTTCTCTCCTTGTTTAGTTTCCATCCATTATTCCTTGTCTGGCCTTGGGGTGCTTTGGAGAATAGCTTGACCCCCTCCTCCCTATGGCAGCCCCTCAAATATTGGAAGATGCTCTCCTGTCTCCCCTGGTCCTTCTCTTCCCTAGACTCGCCAGGCCCAGTTCCTGCAACTGTTCTTCATATGTTTTAGTCTCCAGTTCCTTGTCTTCCAGTCACCACATCACATGGTCCAATCACCATCCGTCCTAAAGTAAGATTCCCATTTCATTATGCGCCACACTCAGTGACCTTGAACCAGCAAAATAATTTTATTACATCTAACTAGATATACTCCAATGAATTCCCCCCTCCCACTTTCCCAGGCTCAATTGTGGCAGCATGGGAGCATCGATTCTCAATATGACTTCCAAAGCTGACAGTTAATACAGCTAAGAAAGAAATATTTCAATAGGAGAGGATATATGTAGCTCAGGGATGAATTGGGAGGGGTCTTGGGGGGGGGGTTGTCTCTGAGCTTGGTGGTTTTCTTGAAGATGTTTCATTGTCCAACTAGGTAATGTCGTCAGTGCTATTGTTGTATGGAATTTGCTCCCAGTTTATATACAGGAGCCTGGTGGGATATGACTTTCTCCTTAGTAATTCCTTGACTAAAGTTCTGCTCTCTGCTTGTTTGTCTGGGATTAATTCACGCTTATCTGGGTTTCTCTTTCTGTAGAGTCCTTGGTGCTCTCTGAGCTTGGGTGTTTGCGGGCAGATGCTTCATTACTAATCCTGGTAATGTTATCTATGCTAGAAGGAAGTGGGGTCTGCAGAAAGGAGGAGGAAGAGGAGGAGGAGGAGGAGAAGGAGAAGGAGGAAAAGGAAGAGAAAGAGAAAAAGAAGGAGAACTGTAGGGCGATTGGTGCTACCTGAGCTTGATGGTTTTCTTGCAAGCATTTCATGACCCAACTAGGGAACATCATCAATGCTAGAGGGAATAGGGATTTACAGTGTTGTGAATTATGATGTTATGCTCCCAACTTAGGTAATGAACCATTTGCAAGCAAACGATCAACCTCAGACAGCACCGAGGAATCCGCAGAAAGAGAGATCCAGATAAGCATGGATTAACCCCAGACAAACAATCAAGCAGAAAACAATACTCTAATCAAGAAACTACCAAAGGGGGTGGAAATCCTTATGTACTCACCAACACTGCCAGGGCAAGCACCTGTTAAAAAAAAAAAAAAAAGCAAACCCTGCCCTCTCTCACACACTGATGATGTAACCTAACTGGGTCATGAAATGTCTGCAACAAATCAATTAAACTTAGAGGGCAGCAAGGACTCCACACTACTCATTCACTCTAATGATGGAACTCACCTATAAAAGAACAGGAGACTTAGCAGAAAATTTATCCCCTACAAGGTTGGAAGGATTGAATGAAGGGTTGAGCAAAAAGTATTGCCTCTTCTTCCAGGACTTCAGATTTAAATGAGGACATTTTAATACATGAGAGAGAAAAATAATCCTTGAAATGACCTGCCGTAGACCTGCCTGCTCTCCAGCTCTCTGTGGATTCTTTAGAATTTTATTCACCCATTAAGTCCAAGAATGATCTCTAGAAACATCCAGCTTAGTTGTACTGATCCAAGAGGGAATCCTGGGCTACTGGAGGGGTTTTATTTCTTGAGGATCAAGGAGAAATTGTGTGGAAAGGGAGGGAGAGAGGGAGGAAGGAAGGGGAAGGGAAGGAAGGAAGGCGAAGGGAAGGGAGGGAGGGAGGAAGAAAAGAAAGAAAATGGAAGGAAAGGAAGGAAGGAAAGAGAAGTGAGGGAGGGAGGGAAGATGGATGGAAGAAAGAGAGGAGGGAAGGAAGAGAAAGGGAGGGAGGCAGGGGAACGGAGAGGGAGGGAGGAGAGATAGATCCGGTGGAAGGAAGGAAAAGGTGGGAGAAAGGGTAAATGGTTTGGCTCACCTTGGGATTTTTTTTTTTTTTGCAAAGTTCTCTTTTCTTTAATTCATGTATGATAACTTTTCTTTGTCCAGAACGGCTTTGTCCCAGGAACCTTTGATCTTCAAGATATTCTCTTTTATGGTGGAACCGGATTCAGTATCATGCGCTGCATGAGTTTCGCCCTGGAGAACTGCGAGAGGAAAGAGGGAAATTATTCCATCTTTGCCCTGATGAAATACAATTTCTACCTCCCTTTCTTCTTCTTCGGACCCATCATGACCTTTGACCAATTTCATGTCCAGGTAAAGAATTACCCACCATCCATGGCATTCTTTAGCCAATCAAGAAGCAGAAGCAAAGGAGGAGGTGGAAGCAACATGTAAGTTACTAATGGTGAACCTTTTGGTGTCAAAAATTTAGAAAATGCCTAGTTAGCCTTTTCTGGTATGTCACCCCAAATGTTATGGTTTGACACATGTGTCCTAGATTCACCATCATGCGTGTAAGCCCTGTCTGTTTTTACTTGGTGAACTGTATATCTGACCAATGAATAATTTGAATACTTTGCTGTTGTTAAGGAAGGTAGACAAGAAGTAAGGAAGTAAGGGAGGGGGGAGGAAAATAAGAATGTGAATCCTTCCACTCTCTTTCCCTCCCTCCCCCTCTCTTTCCTACTTCCCTCCTTCCATCTATCTTCCCTCCCACCCACCTCCTTTCTCTCCTCCCTTCCTCCCTCTCTCCTTCCTTTCTTCCTTTCCTTCCTTCCTTCCTTCCTTTCATCCATCTATACATCCATCCTTGTTCCCGCCTAACCTTCTCTCCCTCCCTTATTTTCTTCTTCCTTTCCATCATCCCTTTCTCCTTCCTTCCTTCCTTCCTTCCTTCCTTCCTCCCTCCCTCCCTCCCTTTTCCCATTCTGCATTCTACAAGGCCAGATATTTTGGGAACTGCTTTTAGTTCCTCATTTTCTCTTGGCCACAGGCACACAACAGCCAGCTGCAGCGTAAAGATCACGAGATGAGGCAAATCATCATCCATGCTGTTGTCCAACTCACGGCCATTGTTGCTGTGGATGTTTTCTTCCACTTTTTCTACATCCTGACCATTCCTTCAGACCTGAAGTTTGTGAACCGTCTCTCTGACTGGGCACTGGGTAAATATAGTATGCACATTGGTTGGAGAGTTCTGGGAGTTGAAGTCCATGCCTGATAGACAGGATGGAAAATTCTGGGAGTTGAAATCCACGTGTCTTTAAAAGGTTGGGGAACACTGAGTAGAGCTAGCTAAAAAAATTGTATTGGAAACTTGAGTGAAGCCACACTACCCTGTCATTTGCCTTCTGTGAATGAAAAGATGCAGTGTTCCTTGTTTCTATGGAAGTTTAAACTTTTTCATCTTCTTCCCATTTTTCCAGGGCTTCAGTAACTCTTTTGCCCTATATTTCCTGGCTTTGATGCTGAGCAATTGTTGGTTGTTGACATAACTAAATATCTCTGGCTGAGAACCATAAGCTTCAATTCTATGTAGAACAAATGTTCCTCTGAAATTATATTCAACTGCTAGCTAGTCTGGCTTCTCTGCCTGACATGACCGAGGAAACATCTCCTGATCTTCTGAGTGTCCCATCCATGAATTGCAAAAACCTCAAACAATTCTACCACCTTATCACATCCAGGGATAAATTCTGGTTTTCTTGGATTGAATGGTGAACTCCAAGGAATACTATCCATGATGTACCAAATTTGAATCACAAAAGTCTTGATGACCAATAAGTTACAATAAAATGACTTATGATTGTTTTCCCACATTTATGACCATTGCAGCATCCCTTTGGTCACATAATCAAAATTCAGATGCTTGGCAACTGGTTCAAACTTATGACAGTTGCAATGTCCCTGGAGCCACGTGATCCCCTTTTGCGATCTTCTGACAAACAAGGTCAATGGGGAAGCCCAAATTCACATAACAATCATGTGACACTGCAGTGATTCAGTTAACAACGGTGGCAAGAAAGATAATAAATTGGGCCAAAATTCACTTAGCAACTGTATTGCTTAGCAACAAAAATGTTGGGCTCAATTCCGGTTGCAAGTCGAGGACTACCTGTACAAACTAAGTCTGATAACATAGAAACAAGATTCCCTTGAATCAAATATTCGGAAACTGGGAAGAGAGATAGATATATTAAGAAGACACCTAGATTGGTTTTCTTCTTCAGGTAGTCCTCAACTTACAATCCTTATTTAGCTACTTTTCAAATGGCACTGTAAAAAGTTACCTCTGACTGGTCCTTGCACTTATGACAGTTGCAGCATCCCAGGAGTAATGAGATCTACATTTGTGAGCTTGTAACCAGCATTTCAATAGTTGCAGTGTCCCAAGGTCACATGATGGCCATTTCTGATCTTCCCAGTTGGCTCCCAACCAGCAAAGTCAATGGGAAGAACCAGATTTGCTTAATGACTCTGGCAAAAATTCCCTTAATGGCTGTCTCACAGTGATGGATGTTCCGATCCAAACTGTCATAAGTCGAGGACTTAGTCTAAACTTCCTGTGGAAGCTTGTTTCCTAGTTTGGTCTACCATGTAGAGCTGACAGATGGCTACACTACACATTACTCTTCACAGAATCACAGGCTTAATGGCAGTAATTGTGAGAGGGATCTTGGACAAATAGCTAAATATGAGCCAGCAGTGTGCAGCGGCAGCAGCAGCCAAAAAAGCCAGTGCAATCCTAAATTGCATTAACAGAGGGATACAATCGAGATCAAGTGAGGTACTAATACCACTCTATAAAGCCTTAGTAAGACCACACTGCATCCAGTTTTGTTCATGACACTATAAAAAAAGAGGTTGAGACTCTAGAAAGAGAGCAGAGAACAGCAGCTAGGATGATGAGGGGACTGGAGGCTCAAACATACAATGAAAGGTTGCAGGAACTGGGCCTGGCTAGTGTAAGGAAGAGAAGGACCAGGGGAGACAGGAGAGCATCTTCCAATATTTGAGGGGTTGCCACAGAGAGGAGGAAGAGGGGGGTCAAGCTCTTCTTCAAAGCACCTGAAAGCCAGATAAGGAATAATGGATGGAAACTGAACAAGGAGAGAATCAACCTAGAAATAAAGAGGAATTTTCTGACAGTGAGAACAATCCACCCATGGAACAGAAGTTGCCCTTGGAAGTTGTGGGAGCTTCATCATTGGAGGCTTTCAAGAAGAGGCTGTACTGCCATCGGTCAGAAATGATGTAGAGTCTCCTGCTTGGGCCAGGGGTTGGACTAGATGACCTACAAGGTCCTTTCCAACTCTGTGAATCTGTTACAAAAAGTATCTCACTATTCTTCTGTCCTTCTCTTTCTCCTCCTTCCATTCTGCTCCACAGCTGGACTGGCCTACTCCAACTTGGTGTACGATTGGGTGAAAGCTGCCGTGATGTTTGGGGTCATCAACACCATTGCCAGGTTGGATCACCTGGACCCACCTCAACCCCCCAAGTGCATCACAATGCTCTATGTCTTTGCGGAAACGTGAGTTGCTTCAGGTTGCTGTGTGAGCAAAGCTTTCCTCCCTGGCTGAACTGCAGGAAGGGAATTTCCTATCACGGAGAAATGTTGGGATAGCAACATACAACTTTGGGGACCAGGCTGGTATAATATTTTGACTGCCTCGATTGATTGAGTTATCTAGCCGCCGCCCCCCCCCCCCAAAGTAAAAATCTACTTTTACTTATTGCCAGCAGCCTGTAATTTGGCATTTCAAATCCCACCAACCTCAAGGTGGACTCAGCCTTCCATCCTTCTGAGGTGGGTAAAAGAAGGACCCAAATTGTTGGGGGCTAGAGGCTGATTTTGTAAACCGCTTAGTGAGGGAGCACTGTAAAGCGGTATACACTGCAGGAGTCGGAAAGAGGGCTGTGAAAATATCTGCAGACCCATCACATCCCGGACATAAACTGTTTCAACTCCTTCCTTCAAAACAAAGCTATAGAGAGCATCGCACACCAGAACAACTAGACACACGAACAGTTTTTTTCCTGAAAGCCATCACTCTGCTCAACAAATAATTCTCTCAACACTGTCCACCTATTACAAAGTCTGCATAACTATTGTTAATCTTCTCATCACTGCTTATCACTTATCCCCTCCCACTTGTGACTGTATGACTGTAACTCTGTCTCTTGCATCCTTACGATTTATATGGACTGTTTCCTAGTATGATTTGATTGCTTATTATACCCTATGGCTATCATTAAGTGTCGTACCTGATGATTCTTGACGAATGTAACTTTTCTTTTATGCACACTAAGAGTATTTGCACCAAGACAAATTCCTTGTGTGTCTGATCACACTTGGCCAATAAAGAATTCTATTCTACAGTATTTTATATAAATCTAAGCATGATCGCTATTTAGGCAAGAAAAAGCAAAGGAACAAGTACAGACTATTTGGCACCTAGCTCAAAAATAGTAATTGGGAAACTGGCCACATAGGTGGGTGAATTTATGTCACATAATAAGGACAATTAATAAACTAAGTTTTTTAAATTGTTTGCATCTGTTTCTAGGCATTTTGACAGAGGGATTAACGATTGGCTGTGCAAGTAAGTGGTTTTGGGTCGCAATTCATTATATGGTGCTTCACAAGTATGGGAGATGTTGTGGTCTTGCAACAAATGTGGGATGGATCCTTCACTGACAAGAGAACAGATCCACCAGCCAGTCTCCTGAACCTCACCTGTTAATTTCCAGATACGTCTATGATTACATTGGGAAGGATCACAACAACATCTTGAAGGAGCTCATGGCCACCATCTCCACATTTCTCATTACCACCCTTTGGCTGGGGCCTTGTGAAATTGTCTACATATGGTCCATTTGCAACTGCTTCGGCCTCAATTTTGAGTTGTGGGTGCAACAGTTCTTCCAGCTGAAGCCATTTGCAGATAAAGAGGTGCTAAGTTCATCCTTCATGCATTTTTTAAGATCTTCCAAACCAGAAGTCAAATATGAGAAGAAATCTCCAAACTAGCTACCAGAATTGTGACCTCTTCTTTCACAATATTTTCAAGAAATGAATTTTGGACCGTGGTGTAGAGGGCTGGATGGCTACTCATGAACAAATGGGCAATTCCTAGTGTCTAGACGCATGATGGCAAACCTATGGCACGTGTGCTACAGGTGGTACGCACAACCATTTGTGCCGGCACACAAGCTGCAGGCAAACTTATCTCACGGTGCATGTGCACACTTCACAGCTGATTTTCGGCGGGTTTGAGGCCTTTTTCGGCCTCCCAAAGGCTTCAGGAAGGCTTCTGCAGGCTTTGCAGGCCGAAAATTAGCCCCGTTTTGTCACTTCCTCTTTTTCCAGACATACCAGAAGTGATGAAACGGGCCTAGTTTTTGGCCTGCAAAGCCTGCAGAAGCCTTCCTCAAGCTTCTGGGAGGCTGAAAAACACCTCAAACTGCCCAAAAATCAGCTGTAAGGTGCAGTGCAGGTAAGGAGGCAGTGAGGAGTGGGAGGATTGTGCGTGCATGCGTAGGGACATGGGGGCACACACATTGCCTTCTGGGTGCTGGCACATGAGTGCGAGTGTGCAAGCACACAAGAGCACACACAATTTTTGGCACAGGAGCCCAAAAAGGTTAGACATCCAGATGTCTGAATATCTGTTTCATAGATATTTTAGTGAGTTGCATCTACAGGTAGCTCTCAACTTACAATCATTCATTTAATCACTGTTCACAGCACTGAAAAAGTAACATAACTGTTTTTCACAGTTTGGACCGATGCAGCATTCCAATGGTCATGTGATCAAAATTTGGGCAGTTGGCAACTAGTTCATATTTATGATGATCACAATGTCCTGTGGTCAAGCGATCCCCTTCTGTGACCTTTTGACAAGCAAAGTCAATGGAGAATCCAAATTGACTTAATGACCATGTGACTAATTTAACCACTGCAGTGATTCACTTAACGTCTCTGGCAAGAAAAATCATAAAATCGGATAAAACTCACTTCACATCTGTCTCATTTAGCAACAGAAATGTTGGGATCAGTTGTGGTTGTAAATTGAGGAGTACCTATATTTTGAAGAGGTCTTATTTCCACATGCTACACACCAGGATTAAATATGGGCAGGAAAACAAGGTGAGAAATATTCCCATCCTCCTTGTCTCACTGATGTCTCTTCTTCTTGGCAGGCCAACATGTCCGAGGCAACTTCTCGGCGAATCAGAAGCATCTTTGGGGCAGCCAATTTCTGGGCAATTGTCTTCTACAACATCCTTGCCCTCAATAGTCTGGAGTTTGCCCTTCTTGTTGCTAAGAGGATCTTCCTAACTGGTATAGTAATCTTCTTCTGGCTCAAAAGCTCTAACGTAATCAGTTTCACTATCTCTTGTGTCAATTTCACTATGTTTAGTCAATTTCACTCCGCAACTGTCAATTTCACTCTCCATCTGTCAATTTCACTACCTTTCAATTTCACTTTTCACCTGTTAATTTCACTTTTCACCTGTCAATTACAATCTCCACCTCTCAATTTCACTCCCCAGCTGTCAGTTTCACTCTCAACCTGTTAACTTCTCTCTGATGAAATTGACAGATCACATCTAGGAATTACTAGGGACATGCATCTTAAGGCTGGGCCAAATTTTTGAGGACACCTCTATGTTTAGGGTGGAAAAGGACTCATCTCCTGATCCAGGAGAAGAGAGTCTGCTACACTTCTGATTCATTGCCACGCAACTCCTGAAGTTTCCTCAGAAGTTCAGGGATGCCGTTTCTGCTCAAAATATCCCTCATTAGCTTCTCTCATTGAACCCAAATTCCCCCTCAAGCCTTGCAGGGGAAATTCTACAAAATGATTTTCTCCAGTGTGATATGAATAACATCCATCTTCCATCCAGCTTTGTGTTGTTCAAGAGATATGACAACTCAGCCCAACTAACTCCGTGTTAATGGCCTCTCTTTCCCTCTGTCACCCTTTCTCTCCATCTCTCTCCCTCCCTTCCTCTTTCCCTCTCATACTTCCTCTCCCATTTTTTCCCACCCACTTCTTCTTCTCTCTCCCATTCTGTGCCTCTTTCCCTCCCTCCCTCTCCCCTTCCTTTCTCCCCCTCTTACCTTCCCTCCTTTTCCTTTTTCCCACTCCTTCTCTCCCTCCTTCTGTTCTCTCTCCGAATCTGTCTTTTCTTTTTTGCCTTCCTCTCCCTCGCCTCTCTTGTCCGCTCCCTCTTTCCTCTCCTCTCCCTCTTTCCCTCCCTCTTTCTCCCTTTGTCCTCCTCCTTCCAACTCCCTTCCTTAACCTCTCTCTCCTCCCCTCCCTTTCCTCCTTTTTCTTTCCCTGCTTCTATCCCTCCCTCTCCCTCATTCCCTCTCCCTCCTCTCCCTCAATTAATCTCTCCCTCCACCTTCTTCTTTCTCTCTCTTCCTCCCTCTTTCTTTCCCTTCCGTCCCTCAACTCTTTTCCCCTCATTCTCTCCCATTTCAGGCTTTCCTCTTAGCACCTTCTCCATCTGGTTCATCACATACTGCGGCATACAACTGATCAAAGAAAGGGAGCGGATCCTGGCTATCAGAGACGAGGAGAAAGACAAGAAAAAAGCAGAATAATGGAGAAAGGCAAAAACAAGATGCAACTCAAGGGCATCTGAGCTTTGTTTAATCCGGGTGCCTCAAAACTGCAGAAGAGCCACAAAGCTCTCCTGCAATTGCTCAGTTTTCCAAATAAAGAATTTATTTATGCAAAATTGGAAAAAAATTCTTTCTTCCCCTTCTTTCCTTCCTTCCTTTCTTCCTATTTTCCTTCCTTCTCTCTCCTTCTCCCTTTCTTTCTTTTCATCCATCCTTTCTTTCTCCTTCCTTTCTTTTTCTTTCCTCTTTCCCCCTTTCCTTTTCATCAATTCTCTTTCTCCTTCCTTCCTTCCTTTTTCTTTTTTCTTCTTTTTCCCTCTCTCCTTTTCATCCATTCATTTTTTCTCCTTCCTTCTTCCTTCTTTCACTTCCTCCATCCTTCCGTATTGCCCTCTCTTATTCCCCATCTCCCTCTCCTCCCTCCCTCCTTCTCCATTCTTCCTTTCAATTTCCTCCCCCCTAGCTTGAGTGTCCATGTGGACATGAAGATTACTCCAAAGAGCTGGGGATGTATCCAGCATGTAGTCCAAAAAGTTGAAATGGTAGCCATGCCCATAACCAATGTCTTTATGGCCCTTGTGCAGGAAACCCTCCTAGCCGCCATTTTAACTCCTTTGACCCAGAAGAAGAATTCATCTATAATGATATTTCTGGAAAGTCCTGAAGTGAAGTCAACCAACAACAAAACTCAAGATTAGGGTGAAGGTTGGTTCTCCAAGCTTGTGGGTTTAGTTTCCAAATGTTTTCATGACCAGGCATGGTAAACATCTTCAGGGAAATTTAGAGGATTCGAGTCACAAGAACCATCAAAACACTCTCACTGGTCATACCTACAGAACAATACTGACACTGACATTCCTTAAACTCCACTGAAAAGTTTACCTAGCTCAGTAACAAAATATTTGGAAACCAACCAGAGGTGGTATTCAGCCGGTTTGGACTGGTTGTGGCGTACCGGTAGCAAAATTTTTGAGTAGCGCTCTCTGTAATAGAACCGGTAGAAAAAATGTGGAATCCCAACACTGAAACCAACCCACAAGCTCAAAGAACCAACCACCCACCTCCCCCTACATTTTTTATTTTACTTATTTGTCAAGCAAGTGTTAAATAACAGGTATAAGTATAACATGGTTATGAACATTCATTATAACATGGTTATAACATTCATTATGAATACATGAAATGGATATGAATAAAAAGAAACATTAGGAGAGGGATGGTTGGCATATTAGTGCACTTATGCATGCCCCTTACAAGACCTGTTAGGAAAGGGGTGAGATCAATAAGGAGACAAAGATTAAAGTTTTTGGGATTTGAGGAAGAAACCTCAGAGTTAGGTAGAGTATTCCAGACATTGGCCACTCTGTTGGTGAAGTCATATTTCCTGCAATCAAGTTTTGTGCGGTTAACCTTGAGTTTGTATCTATTGTGTGCTCTCGTATTGTTGTGGTTGAAGCTGAAATATTCATTGACAGGTAGGACATTGCAATGTATGATTTTATATAGTATATTTAGATCGGACCGAAGACGACATAGTTCTAGGCTGTCTAGGTCTAAAATTTCAAGTCTAGTGGCATAAGGTATTCCGCAATGAGTAGAGGAGTGGAGAACTCTTCTTGTGAAATATTTCTGGACTTTCTTGACTGTATTAATATCAGATATGTAAAGACTGATGAGCTGTATTCAAGTATTGGTCTAGTAAATGTTTTGTATGCTCTAGTTAGTAGTGTGATATTACCGGAGAAAAAGCAATGCAGGATTAGATTAACAACTCTTAATGCCTTTTTGGCGATTGTGCTGTCCCAGCCAGTCTATGGGAATTGGATAGTTACTTAGGAATTATGAACTGTCCCTTAAGGGAATGCATCATGGTAAATGTAATTATACTGGGAAATGTAGTTCATGTCACATGACCACATCTGTAATCCTGATTGGTCACTGGATTGACCCTTGGTGGGTTGGGGGAGGTTTTCCTCATTCTTTGTCTGAACTCTCTTACTCACCTTCTTTCCATCGCTACGAGATGGGTTAGGAGATAACCATCTTTTACTACGAGGAAGATATACAAAGGGATTGGTTATTAAAGAAGAACTTCATCACAAATGTGAGTTACAAGGATACCTGATGAACCAATAAATGTTCTTTGTTATGGACGTCTTGTTATCTATCTGCATCTGTAAAGTTTATGAATCCACCTCTGTACAAGATACAGAAAAGTAAAAGATGGTTATCTCCTAAAAAGTGTACCCTGAAAGAGGCCCCAAAGATGCCATGAAAAATGTACATGCTGCTAGACACTCAAAGCACCTGCACCCTGGCCAGACCCACATTCTTTGAACTCTTTGAGGTGCAACAGGATGAACTTCACTTCACTGTATCAACATGCTATGGACAAAGAAGCATGGTAAGGAGGAGAGCTACTGGACTCTGCATAGAGTCATTGGATGGAAGTTTCTGGTTCCCACTACCGCCCGTATTTGAATGTGTTGGGGTACCGAATGATTGCAATCAGATCGCAACACCTGAGGTCATAAGTAGCATGCCTCACCTACAGCACCTGGTTCATCACTTCCCCAGTCTAGATCCAGAGGCTGATATCCTACACTTGCTGGGAAATAATGCCTCACACACCTTTCTCTTCTCTAAGTCAGTCGGCGGCCCTGTAGACAACCCAGTGGCCATCAAACCTCCACTAGGTTGGGAGATCGTAGGAGTAGTCTGTATCAATTGCTTACAGGCCCCAACCCAGGCCACTGCTTTAGCTACTTCCATTTTCAAGAATGGCAGACCATCTCACCTGATGCCATGCCAAGATCAATTAATGCTTTTGACAGTTAAACCTGTCTTGGGAGAGGCACTATTCCAGACCACCAAAGAAGAGAATGACTTCTCCGTTGAAGACAACAGATTCCTTCAGCTCATGGATAAGGAATTTCAACGAGACACAACTGGTAGTTGGGTCACACCACTACCCTTTCGCGCTCCCAGACAAAGCCTGCCAAACAACCAGAAATATGCGCTGTCTTGCCTTTTCAATCTCAGACGAATCATGACCCAGAAGCCAAAGATGAAAGCTCACATGATGGACTTCTTGGACAAAATGATAAGGAACGGACACATTGAGCCAGCCCCACCCCTGGAACATGACAAAGAATGTTGGTACCTGCCGTTCTTTGGAGTGTACCTTCCACAGAAACCAGGCCAAATACATGTAGTGTTCGACGCCAGTGCACAGTTCCAAGGCCACTCTCTAAACAAGGCCCTTTTGACTGGACCTGATCTCCCAAACAGCCTCATTGGGGTGCTCATCCGCTTTAGAAAAGAAACTATAGCAGTTATGGCCAACATACAACAGATGTTCTATTCCTTCCTCGTACGGGAAGATCACCGCACTACCTCCGTTTCCTATGGTTTAGTGATGATCAGTACGACCAATGGATTTCTGAATACCGAATGAGGGTGCATGTATTTGGCAATGGCTCCTCCCCTGCTATTGCGAATTAAGGTTTCCAGAGTACTGCTTGAGAGGGCGAAGACAAATATGGAACAGAGGCTAAACACTTTGTAGAACATGACTTCTATGTGGATGATGGATTGAAATCTGTAGCCACCCCAGCAGAGGCCATAGACCTTTTGAAAAATACACAGCAAATGCTAGGGACAGCCAACCTCAAACTACACAAGATAGCATCCAATAGTGGAGAAGTATTCAAGGCCTTTACTCCTGAGGACCACACCAAGGGACTGCACGACCTCAATTTTGGCAATGATGCCCCCTTCATCCAACGCAGCCTCAGCTTGTGTTGGGACTTAAATAAAGGTTTCTTCACCTTCAAAACCCCAGCCCTAAAGACCAGCTTCACGAAGCGAGGAGCGCTGTCAATAGTTAACAGCCTCTTCGACCCTCTAGAGTTTGCAGCTCCTGTCACTGTTCAAGGTAGAATCCTACTGTGCATGCTCCTCCCAAACTACCAAAGATTGGGACGAACCACTCCCACCAGAACAGAAGCAAGAATGGGAGTCATGGTGCAACTCTCTCTGCTGTCTCCAAGATGTGCATCTACATCGCACGTATGTTCCCATCTCGTCTACCACGGCACTAAGAAAGGAACTACATGTTTTTTCAGATGCCACCACTAAGGCAGTAGCTGCTGTGGCATACCTCAAAGTCTATGGTGAAGAGAACATCATTATACACCAGATTCATCATGGGAAAGACAAACTAGCACCGCAAAAAGGTCACACTATACCATGGTTGGAACTTTGCAGAGTGGTGCTGGCAGTGGAACTATCAGACACAACAACGAATATGATAGATCTTCCCTTAGAACCCACCACCTTCTCTTCCCTAGACTAGCCAGGCCCAGTTCCTGCAACTGTTCATTGTATGTTTTAGTCTCCAGTCCCCTAATCATCCTGGTTGCTCTTCACTGTACTTTTTCTAGAGTCTTAACATCTTTTTTATAGTGTGGTGAACAAAACTGGATGCAGTACTCTAAGTGTGGTCTTACTAAGGCCTTATAGAGTGATATTTGTACTTCCCTTGATCTCGATTGTATCCCTCTGTTAATACAATTTAGGATTGCATTAGCTTTTTTGGCTGCTGCTGCCCACGGTTGGCTCCTATTTAGCTGGTTGTCCACTAAGACTCCAAGATCCCTCTCCCAGTTCCTGCTATTGAACCTGGTTTCACCCAGTCTATATGTGTCCTTTTGGCTTTTCTTGCCTTAGGGTAGGGCTTTACTCTTCTCTACACTGAATTTCATTTAGTTAGATAGGGCCCAGTGTTCTAGTCTGTCAAGATCCATCTGGATCCTTCTTGGGTGGTAGGTATTCCTGCCAGTTTAGCATCATCTGCAAATTTGGTAATTTCCCCTTCTATTCCCTCATCTAAGTCGTTAATGAAGATATCGAAGAGTCCTGGGCCTAAGACGGAACCTCGTGGCACCCCAATGCTTACTTCCCCCCTCCAGGTAGACTTAGACCCCTTAAGGGCTACTCGTTGAGTACGGTTTGCCAGCCAGTTGCGAGTCCATCTAGTGGTGGTGCTGTCTATTCCACTTTTTTCTAGCTTACTCAGAAGTAGGTGGTGGTCTACTTTGTCGAATGCCTTGCTGAAATCTAAATCTATTATGTCCACAGTATTTTGCTGGTCTACTAATTTAGTCACTGTGTTGAAGAATGAAATGAGATTGGTTTGGCATGATCTGTGGACAAACCAGTGCTGACTGCTAGTTATTACTTTACTTGTTTCTAGATGTTGGCAGATCTGGTTTTTAATGATCTTTTCCAGTATCTTCCTGGGTATTGATGTTAGGCTGAGTGGTCTATAGTTTCCTGGGTCTGTTTTTTTCCCTTTTTTGAAGATGGGAATCATATCAGCTCTTTCCCAGTCCTCTGGGAGTTCCCCGGTGCTCCAGGACCTTTGAAAGATGTGGTGCAGTGGTTCTGAGATGACCTCTGCCAGCTCCTTTAAAACTCTGGGATGTAATCCATCAGGCCCCAGTGATTTCCCTTCATCCAGATCAGACAGGTCTTCTCTTACTATTTTTTTGCTCATTTTAACTTATTTCTGGTCTGTCTTTTTACAGTTATGCACAATATTGCAAAACTCAAAATTACACTCCTAACTAGCCTACACATTTACATGCACCAATTGCGACAATGTGACAGGTCCATATTGCTGTATAATATAGCTTGTCCTCAACTTACAACTCTTCAAAGTTCTGACAGCACTGAAAAAAGTGACTTAGAATCCTTTTTTTCACACACAGCATCCCCAGGTCAAGTGATCAAAATTCAGAGGCTTGGCAACTGACTCCTATTTATGACAGCTGCATTGTCCTAGGGTCAAATTATCCCCTTTTGTGACCTTCTGACAAGCAATGTCCATGAGGATTCACTTAACAACTGTGTGACCAACTTAACAACTGCAGTGATTCAATTAACAACAGTGGCAAGAAAGATGGTAAATTGAGGCCAACTCACTTTAAAACTCTCTTGCTTAGCTATGGAAATATTGAGCTTAATTGTGGTCATAAGTCGAGGACAGTTAGTCCTCCAGTTATGATCACAAGTGAGTCTGAAATTTCCACTGCTAAATGAGACACTTGGGCTCCATTTTACAATTGTTTTGCCATAGTTGTTAAGTAAATCACTGCCATTGTTAACACAGGTAGCCAGAGATCCTGATCAGGGGAACTGAGTCAGTGGGTTTTGATGGGTCAGATAGCATAGGTGGTCAGTCAAGGATAGGCTGACCATATTCAAGATGCTGTTCCTAACAGCTGAGTCAGAATCTAAATGAAACTCTGGACCTTCTGAAATTTTCCAGAAGGATCTATAATTAGATGTCACCAAAAAATGAGTCATCTGTGGGGGTGGTACGAAGAGGCAGGTTCATGACAAAATCCCATCTCGCATGATGAAATGAGTCCTTTTCTTGACTGTATGACATTGACTAATATGACTCACATCATTGAGTTAAAAGCTGGCTTGTGTTATCTCACACATGATTCAATCAAAATACAGCTGGAAGGGACCTTGGAGGTCTTCTAGTCCAGCCCCCTGCTCAATCAGGAGAAACCACCATGAGTTCTAGTGCTATGTTAAAAACAAAGGTCAGCTTGGCGATCTTGGGCCAGTTGCTAGACGACAGTGAATTCTATTGCTGTCTTAGGCATGAAAGGCAGCTGGGTGACTTTGGACCAATCACCAGGAGACGGGGAGTTCTAGTCCTTCCGTAATCATGAAAGTCAGCTGGATGAACTTCTGCCAATCCCTCTCTCTCTCTCAGACCACATCACCTCACAGGGTTGTTGTTATGGGGAAAGAAGGAGGAAGGTATATTGAATATGTTCTCCGCCTTGAGTTATTTGTATAAATAATAAAGGTGGGATACAAACAAACAAATAAATATTATATTTTCTATTCTATTCTATTCTATTCTATTCTATTCTATTCTATTCTATT
>BLBF01000048.1:13417413-13438536 GCA_015471245.1 Laticauda colubrina | reverse complement strand
TTCCTTCCTTCCTTCCTTCCTTCCTTCCTTCCTTCCTTCCTTCCTTCCTTCCTTCCTTCCCCCTCCTTCGTTCCCCCTCCTTCCTTCCTTCTTTTTGGTAATCATTTGATTGCTGTTTACAAGTGCAAAGATAAATTTAGAAGGCAAGCAAAAAAAAAATTGTAAGGTGCCTACAGTCACTGAAAGAAAGTGAAAAGGGAGAAAGAACAATGCAAAAATGGTGTGTGTGTGTGTGTAAATTACCCCACCAGACAACTACAAGTAGTCCTCAACCTACAACTGCTTGCTTAGTGACCAAAATTAGAAATACCTGAAAAAAGGGAACTTAAACCCAGACCTGAAGTTCCGAAGGTTGCTGCGGCCAGGAGTTCAGCAATATGGCTGCATAGATGCTGTTTTGCGGCATCTCATGGTCATGTGATTGCATTTGCTATGTTTTGCCAGAAACCAGGACTTGTTTCCAGACTGGTGCCATAGCAAACAATGAGTTCACTTAACAGCTGTGGTATTCATTTAACGACCATATTTGTTTTACGATCACATTTGCTTAAATGATCACCCCAAAAACCATAATAAAGTAGGTTTTATGACGAAAGTGAGCAGTCTCCTTTGCGGTCACAACATGAGACTACTTGGATAAACAACTTCAGTAGGGATTCTCAGTGCTCTCTGAGCTAGGTGGTTTTCCTGCAGATGTTTCATGGCCCAACTGGGGAACCTCATCAGTGCTAGAAGGAAGGAGGGTTTTGGCTTCTAAAACTGATAATGTTCCCTAGTTGGGTCGTGAAATGTCTGCCAGAAAATCACTAAGCTCGGAAAATACCAAGGATCTCACAGTCCTTTCCTCCTCCTGCTCCTGCTCCAACTCGACTCTTTACCCGTGAGGATGCTACCTAGTTGGGTCATGAATTGATTGCCAGAAAATAAGCTCGGAAAGTACCAAGGATCCCACAGTCCTTTCCTCCTCCTGCTCCTCCACAAACTCCACTCTTAACCCATGAGGATGCCATCTAGTTGGGCCATGAAATGTCTGCAGGAAAAGCCACCAAGTCTAGAGAACGCTAAGAACTTCACAGCCTTCTCTTGTCTACATCCTGATGATGTTACCTAGTTGGGTCCTGAAACGTCTCAAAGAAAACCCTCAAGCTCAGAGACCACCAAAGAATCCCGTTTAACCCTGAGCTACAAATACCACCTGCTATCACTACAACCTCAGTACTTTTACATTTTCCCTAGTACAGGAAGTCCTCAACTTACAATTACAACTAAGCCCAAAAGTTCTGTTGTTTAGTGAAACATTTGTTTGGCGAATTTTGACTTGTTTTACGACCTTCCTTGTCACAGTTGTTAAGTGAATCACTGCAGTTGTTGACTTAGTCACATGGTTGTTAAGTGAATCTGGCTTCCCCATTGACTTGGATTGTCAGGTTGCAAAAGGGGATCACATGACCCCGAGACACTGGAACCGTCATAAATAAGAGTCAGTTGCCAAGTGATCGCATGACCATGGGGGTACTTCAATGGTTGTGTGAAAAACAGTCATAAATCATGTTTTGCAGTGCCGTTGTGACTTTGAGCAGTCACTAAACTGTTATAAATCGAGGACTACCTGTACCTTCTCATATCACAATTGACTCAACTGAGATTCATTCATCCCTTGATAAAGATTTATGTGCGTTCTCTTTCCAGGTACGACGAAGAAGGGAAGAAGTGGGAAGGGGTTCTCCGAGAGATCCAATACGCCTCCGGTGCCACGTTTATTCCGGTGCGCCTCAATGTCTTGCGGCTGACAAAGATGTGACCCAGTGCCGGAATCCCTTCCAATCTGGGCCACCTTCCTCATGTCCCTTGTTGCCTAACTTTGAAAAGTCTCCATCATGGCACCTTGATTTGGCTTCGTTAGGTCGAAAATACAAGATTCTGGTTTTGCAAAACCTTGCACTGTTGCCTTTGTTGATAAACCAGGATGAGGGCAGGGAGGGTTTGTGTCCACGTTCCAGTTTGGGGTGTGGTGTGACAATCTGGGTAACTAGATTTTAACATAGAGTCAACTCAAATCTGATTATTATCATGTGTTCTGATAATTATATGATTATATGATTATTATAGCAGTGTTGGAAGGGACCTTGTAGGTCATCTAGTCCAACTCTCCACCCAAGCAGGAGATCCTATACCGTTTCTGACAGATGGCAGTCTAGACTCTTCTTGAAAGCCTCAAGTGTTGAAGCTCCCACAACCTTTGAAGGCAACTTCTGTTCCCTTGGTTGATGGTTCTCCCTGTCAGAAAATTCCTCATTTCCAGGTTGAATCTCTCCTTGTTCAGTTTCCATCCATTGTTCCTTGTCTGGCCTTTGGGTGCCTTGGATAATAGCTTGAACCCCCCCCCCTCCTCTCTGTAGCAGCCCCTCAAATATTGGAAGACTGCTATCATGTCTCCCCTGGTCCTTCTCTTCCCTAGACCAGCCAGGCCCAGTTCCTGTAACCATCCGTCGTATGTTTTAGTCTCCAGTCCTCTCATCATCCTGGTGGTTCTTCACTTTCATGGTGATTCTATGGGCCAGGTCCCTCTAATCTTGTACTAATGGTAGTCCTCTACTTATGCTGCCCATTGACCACAAAATTTCTGCTGCTAAGCAATAATGGCCAGGTGAATTTTATCCCATTTTTATTACTTATCCTGCCCCGGTGAATCACTGCAGTTACCTCAGTAACACAGTTTTTAAGTGAATTGGGCTTCCCTATGGATTTTGCTTGTCAGAATGTCGCCAAGAGGGGATTGAAACCCAGATTCATTCAATTAGAACTGGAAGGGCCCTTGGAGGTCTTCTAGTCCAACCTCCTGCTCAGGTAGGATACCATCTCAGACAGCTCAGAAAGCCTCCATTGTTGAAGCATTCACAACTTCTGGAGCAAGTTGTTCCACTGGTTAATTGTTCTCCCTGTCAGCAAATTTCTCCTTAGAGAAATTTTCCCATTATCAATGGATATCAAATTTAGCAATCCATGGAGGTCTGGATTTGGAGTTACACTCAAAATTAAAGTGGAAAAAAACACTACAGGTTGATCCAACTTTGATGTAATGTCCTTAAAACAAGTCAAAATGAGGCTCAGTAGTGTGTGTGTTGTTTCTCTCCTTGATTAGTTTCCATCTGTTGCTTCTTGTCCTGCCTTCGGTTGCTCTGGAAAATAAGTTGACCCTCTTCTCTTCTTTGTGGCAGCGCCTCAAATCCTGGAATATTGCTATCATGTTGACCCACCACCACCAATGCTTCTTTTCATTAAACTAAACATACCCAAATCCTGCTGCCGTTCTTCACGTTTTTGTCTCCAGGCCTTTAATCATCTTAGTTGCTCATTTTAATCATTTAAAGTTTAAATCATGAAGTTTAATCATCTGCAATTGTAAATTGAGGATTCTCTGTATTGCTGGGATGAAAAGGTCATTATTTTTTTTTAACAAAAAAAACCCCTTCACCTTTTTAACCTTTTTAAGGGTTACTTCACGAAAAAACTGTGGGGCAGAAGCTGTGGAGTCAACATTTTTGACTGACTGTAAAACACAGCAGGAACGAGTTAAAGAGAAGCAAGAGGAAAAAAAACCCCACCCTTTTTAAAATATGAAAACTGTTTTTATTGAAAGCAATCTCAGGTATAGTTCTGGCCAAAGAAGAGATTTTTTCCAACCCGATACCCCTCCAGGCATGCTGAAAGAATTCCTGAATTCTTAAAAAAAATACTGTAATGTGAAAACATCTGGAGACAGGCACTCAGATGGTTTTCACACAATAATTTTAAGAGGCATGGACTTCAACTCCCAGAATCCCTCAGCTGGCATATTTGGACTTCAACTCCCAGAACTCTCTAGGCAGCATGGTTGACTGGGGAATTCTGGGAGTTGAAGTCCACACGTCTTAATGTTGCCCAGGGTGAGAAACGCTGCAGTTCAGGCAACCCTCGACTTATGACTGGTCATTTAATGACCAGTTACAACTTACCTGGAAAAAGGGAGTTATGAACCAATTCCAAAATTGTGAGTCATGCCCACCCCTGGTCACCTGACCGTGCTTCAAATGCTTGGCAACATGGCCGCATTTATTAGCATCCTGCAATCATGCGACCTCACAGTCGGTTTTACGACCACTGCATTCACTTAACAACTGCAAATAAGGTCGTGCGAGGCAGACCTGATTTACTGCCATCACAATATAATGACTGTAATGGGAAGGCCCCATTACAGTTGTTGAGGACTTCTTGCCTTTTCCCATTGTGCTCACAATCACAGTCTCTGCAGCAAAACCACCATTTTATTCTAGATTTAAAAGGTGAGTTTCCGAGTTTAGTGTAAGCTTTGGGCTACTTACATTTAGCTTTCTAATGACCTGAGGTCCTTAATCCCCTTCCCAATCGGAAATTAGGGTGGGGGTGGCAGATGCTGAACCCATTTCCAGGAAGGGAACGTTGAGTTTCACTCTTGTGAAATCTTATCACTAGTGCAAAAAACCAACAACCCTCCTTTCAGCAGGTGCAGATAGGCCACAAACACATGAATCACACCGAGTGGTAATACAGATCAGATCTCCTTCACAACTCGGCTAGCAAGAGTCCTCAAGAGGACTAGCAGCTTGGCAGGAATTTCAAATGCTTAATTTCATCTATTTGGAGAAGGGCATTGGGAACCATGGGCTGCGGGAATGAGAAGCAGCCTGAAATACATCTAAATGAGCAACTGTCCAGTTCCCCCCTCCCCTTTTCCCGTTAAGGGGTTTTTGGTGCGAATCTAGCACATTTAGATGGAAGGACTTCTAGGTAAGAGAGATCAATGATCCCACTTTACGCATATTGATTCAGATCCATTCCTAAACCTTTCTCCTGGAGCTGCTTGCTTCTGATGAAAGCCCTCCAAAGTACAGGTAATCCTAGGGTTATGACCGATCACTTAGTGACCACCTGAAGTTATGACAGACACCCCCTCCCTTTAAAAAAAGGGGATTAGGACCCAGTTTCTAACAGTCAAGACCTCTCTAAGGTCATGTGATTGAATTTCGGGCACTCAACGTTGCCTGGCAGACACAGGAACTATGTTTTACAACGGTTTTGTAAAGCAGCACTTATTACCATTTTCAGCAAATTTACAGGGGAATGATAAATCTGCTCGACCATGGCAATGTTTAGTGAACGACACTGCAATGAAGCTTAAAAAATGTCCTATATTGGGACAGCTCCATTCTGGTCTTAACTAAAGGATTACCTGTGTGTTCTCCACCTGTTTGAAGCATGTCCACCAGCTTCAGCATTGAAAGAGAACCAGGATTGTGGAAAAACTTTTCCCCAGAAACTAGAATTTGAATATATATATGTATACATACATGCATGCATACATACATACATACATACATATATGGAGATTTTATAGAAAATGCTTAAAAGAAACACCACAATGTTTTTTTTCTCCAACAGGAATTCTTAAGATGCATTTTTAAAAAAGGGTCTCAGATTTCTCCTTCTATAGATCTAGACAGAATAAAGTGCTTTGTTATAAAGTATTTTTTGTTTCCAATACTAAGAGTTATCGGTGAATGTTATTTTTTCCTTTTCTGGATAATTGGGCAGTAGATACCAAATGCCATAAAAATATTATTAAGTGGCCAAATGGCAGGCATTTATAAAATTAGTTTTCCTTCCTTCCTTCCTTCCTTCCTTCCTTCCTTCCTTCCTTCCTTCCTTCCTTCCTTCCTTCCTTCCTTCCTTCCTTCCTTAATATACTATGGATCAAGGGTCTTCAAACTTGACACATGTGAGACTTGTGGATTTCAACTCTCAGAATTCCTGAGCTGACATGACTGGAGAAGGAATTCTGGGAGTTGAAGTCCACAAGTCTTAAAGCTGTCAAGTTTGAAGATCCCTGCTATAGATAGTCCTCAACTTATGACCATTGATTACCATTCAACAATACAACAGTGCTAAAAAAGTTACAATTGGTCCTCGCACTTATGACTGTTGCTGTGTTCAAAATTCATGCACTTGGCAACCAACATGTACTTGTGACAGCTGCAGATCCCAGGATCACGTGATTGCTATATGCAACCTTCCCCGCCGGATACGGACAGCAAGCTCCATGACGCAAGCCAGACTCGCTTAATGATCGTGGCATTCATTTAAAAGACCAGCTGATTTGTGACAAAAAAATATCAATTTGGATGCGACTTAACAACAGCATCGCTCAGTGATGGAAGTTCCTGTTCCAATTGTGGCCATAAGTTGAGGACTACCTGTAGCGAAGTTCTCTTTCCAAAATTAAACACCACTTTTAAGAGTTTGATCAGGAAGAACTAGATGAGACAATCAACAACAATCAATGTGTGTCTTTTGCCCACCAGTTCATTGTTATTGCACATTGGCTGACGCCACAGCCTTTGCAAAGCGTTTCCCTTGTCGGTTCATGCATTGTGGCGGTTGTGCCAGGGGCCAGCCCTGTTCACATGGACATACACACCAACAAACAAAAGTCCTGGATCTTATTGTCGAAGAAACTTTGCCAAAGTAGTGAACGTTGGCTCAAGGGACACCTGTGGAACATCTAGGGTGTGCATCTCAATAGCAGAATGAATGGGCAATCTTTGAAACATGGCCCATTTTGAATAGAGAGAGGGAGTTATTTGCCTTGGAAATGAAAGACGACATAGCCAATGATGCTCCCAAGTTCTACTCCTTTGGAACAACTCACCAAGGTCCTACTGCAAAAGAGCTCTTAGGATTATTAGATAATAAAGTGCAGAAAAGTTAAAACAACCAATGCTTCATGTCTCAAGGTCTTCCTCCAAAGAGCTTGCGGAGAAGATCATCTTGGTTTTAGAAGAAGTTCCTCAGAAATTGCATTCTCCTCAGGAATAGTAGGTGCAGAGTAGAAATCAAAGGAATTGTAGACCAAGTTATGATGTCTAGGGTGCATGAGGATTCCATAATATGTAAAGATGCTGCATTTAAGCCTTGATGGTGATCAAGGAAAAGGGTCCTACCATTCTACTGTTTTCAAGGGACTGTTAGTGAGGGGAGAGCTTCATATCTAGTGTTATCGCCTTCAGAGGTAGCCACCTGAGCTTCAAGCAACGGAAGTTGAGAACTGGACAGTTGTACCAAAGGATAGGCAAGAATGACGAAGAGTAAATGAATGAGAAACTGACCTTGGAAGAAGGTGCTACAAGGTCACATCCTCAAGGATCCACTTTCTCATACCAAGGGTAATTTTATCATCCACATCTTGCTGCTTCCTTTCAGTTCCATGGAGCAAAGGGAATACAAATCCTTCCATTCCCCACCATCCATCCAGTCAGAGCTGAAGAAGCTTTTTAGAGGAGAAGCGAAACATAAAATAAGAAAAGTCCAGTTGCCTCCTGAAAAAGCACCTTTGGGACTTCCATGGAGCAAGGTTTCTATATTTCTCTATTTCCATTCAGAGGACCATGAAAAACTGGAGTGCTCCCTTCCCAACCTTTTTGCCTTGAGTGAAGGCACCCTCCATTTCAACCTCCAAGAGAAACCCACCTACTTCTGACTCTTCCAAACCTATTATCTGACCAGATAGGTTTGGAAAATCCTTGGCTGTGTCTTTCCACCTTGCAAGCTCTATCATCTTCTCAAGATCTTCAGAGTCAATAATAACTGTTTCTCCTGCACCATCCATACGGGATGTAGGAGCTGAAGTCCAACACATCTCAGAAGAGCTGGTCAAAACTGGTCGGCCTCCTTCCATGAGCAAATAAATCAACAGTGTCATCTCTGTGGCTTGAGAAGCAACCATAATCTCAAGGTTTTAGCTGCTCCTGTTGAAGAACCAAGAACTTCAGGTCCCTCAAACTAAAACCTAAATGTGATGCCCGCTGACCATAAAACCACAATGGCATCAGAGAGACCTACAGAATTATGAGCCAAGTTTGACACATCGGAGGTTGAGCAGGGTTTAGTTGTCCATGTTCACTCTGCTACCAGGGAAGAGAGCTGGCGGTGGTGGGGGTAGAAGAGGAGGAGGAGCAGGTATGGGGTGCACATGAGGATGTCCGAGAGGCAAAGGAAGTGCATGGGAAGGCGAGGACGAATGGAGAGGGACACCAGTGGCCAGAAGAATTGAGTTGGTGTTTGGAGAAGCGAGGAGACCAAGAGAGTTTGTATCTCGGTTGGCATCTAAGCCGGTGGGGTTGCTGACCTGGAAACACTTCTCCTTGTGAGCCTTGAGCATGTTGGAGAACCGGAAGCGCTGACCACAGACATCGCAAGGGTAGGGCTTCTCGCCCGTGTGCGTCCGCCGGTGGCGTTTCATGTTGGGGCGACTGGTGAAACTCTTCCCACAGATCTCACAGATGTATGGTTTTTCACCTGGAGAAACAGGACACAGAGGGAGGAGAGTCAGGGGTGTTTTCTGAAAATGGCCGGCTGTGGTCACCTTTGGCCCAGAACTGATTTTCAAGATGGGAAACTGAGTTAGAGATGATTTAGAATAGGATTCTAGAATTAAGCTGGCACGAGAAGTCTTCCAATATCTCAGAGGCTGCCACAAAGAAGAGGGACATAATCAGTGGTGGGATTCAAAATTTATTACTACCAGTTCTGTGGGTGTGGCTTGGTGGACATGGCAGGGGAAGGATACTGCACAATCCCCTTTCCCTCCCCACCCCACTAACCTGCTTTCCAGCTCCGTTCTCCTGTGCAGGGCAACCAAAGGAGACCCAGCCAATCAGCTGGGACTTGGAGGCGGAGAATAGATGGGGCAGGGCCAGTCAGAGGTGGGATTTACCGGTTCTCCAGAACCAATCAGAACTGGCTGAATACCTACCTCTAGATATAACTTATTCTCCAAAGTACCTGAAGGCAAGAGAAGAAGCAACGGATGGAAAATAATCAAGGAGAGAAGCAACCTGGAACTAAGGAGAAATGTCCTGACAGGGAGAACAATTAACCAGTGAAACAGCTTGCCACCTTAAGTTGTCGATGCTCCATTCATTGGAGGCTTTCAAAAATAGATTTGGACAATGATTTGCCTGGAATAGTATAGTATTTCCTGCTTGAAAGATGGGTTGGATTAGAAAACCTCCAAAATCCCTTGCAAATCTGTTCCTGAGTGATCAATGCACTGTACACAAAGTCTTCGCCTTATGGCCACAATTGAGCACAAAATTTCTGTTGCTGAGACCGTTGTTAAGTGAGCTTTGCTGCATTTTATTCCCTTTTTTGCCATAGTTGTTATCCCCTTTTGTGACCTGACAGTCAATGGGGAAGCCAGATTCACTTAACAACCATGTTAGTAACATAAACAGCTGCAGTGGTTCACTTAACAGCTGTGGCAAAATTCATTCAATGACTGCCTTACTTAGCAACAGAAATCTGGGGCTCAGTTGTGGTTGTAGGTCAAGTACAGCCCATATGATTCTCTGGTATGACTTGGGTTTCTGAGCTGGGTTTGCCTGGAGGCCGACATCTCTCTTGGCCAGGCTGAATTGTGAGCATTCACAACAGCTGGGAACAACCACCCAGGTTGCACAAACGAGCTGCCGCCTCTTTCAGGTAAACAGGAAAACTGAACTAGGTTAAGGATGTGGAAAAGGCCCACAAGTCTCACCTGTGTGTGTTTTCATGTGCTCGTCAAAATACTGCTTCATGTTGAAGTCCTTCCCGCACCACTGGCACATGAACTGTTTGTGGCCGATGTGGATGCTCATGTGCGAACGCAGCTGGTATTTGTACTGGAATCGCTCATTGCAATTCTGGGTGGATTCACAAGAGAAAGATGAGAAAAAAAGTGAAAGAGAGAGGGGTGGGTGGGAAGGAAAGGAGGAAGGAAAGAATGAAAGAGAGAGAAGAAAAGAAGGAAGGAAACAAGGGAGGGAGGAAAGAAAGCAAGACAGAAAGGGAGAGAGAGAGGAAGGAAGAAAGGAAGGAAGGAAAGAAAAGGGAGTGAACAGAGGAAGGAGTGAGAAAGAAAAGGGAAAGGAGGGAGGAAAAAAGTAAGAAAGCAGGATAGAGAGAGAAAAAGAAAACAAAAGGAAGGAAGGAAATGAATGAAAGAAAGAAAAGGGAGGGAAGGGAGGAAGGAATGGGAAATAAAAAGGAAAGAAGGGAGGGAGGAAAGAAAAAGAAAGAAAACAAAAGGGAAGGAAGGAAAAGCGAGGGAAGGATGGAAAGAATGAATGAAAGAAAGAAAAGGGAGGGAAGGGAGGAAGGAATGACAAAGGAAAAGGAAAGAAGGGAGGGAGGGAGGAAAGAAAGCAAGACAGAAAGAGAGAAAAAGGAAGGAAGGAAGGGGAACAGAAGAAAAAAGGAAAGAAACACATCAGTGGATGAAAGTAGGAAAGACAGGCCCCTTTGCAATATATAGGTAATCCTTGACTTACAACCATTTGTTTGGTGACCATTCGAAGTTACGATGATGCTAAAAACAGTGACCTATAACCAGGCCCTGCACTTGTGACCATCACAGCACCCCCAGATCAAAATTGAAGTGCTTAACAAATCACAATGTATTTATGCTAGCTGCAGCATCCTGGGGTCAGCTGATCACTGTTTGTGGCTTTCCCAGCAAAGTCCCAGAGGGGAAGCCGGATTCACCTAACAACAATGCAACTCACTTAACAACCGCAACAATTCATGTTAACAATTGTGGCCAAAAAGGTTGTAACATCAGGCACAACTCACTTAACAACTGCCTTGCTTATTAACTGAAATTCTGCTTCTATCTATCTGTCTGTCTGTCTAGCCTGCCTGCCTACCTATCTAATCTATTTATTTCTTAAATTTATATGCTACCTTTCAGTAGTTGCGACTGGTTGCAATGTGCAGTTGCATCGTAAATCAAGCATTATTTAAGCTTAAGATAAATTACATTATGGATAGGAAAAGCTCACCTTTTACACCTGAATTTCCAGGTAAGCTGCAAACATTTTTTTTCATCTACACTTAAGTACTTTTCATAGGCCATTCTTCTTGAGGCCAACAATTGGTGGTTGTTAAGTGAATCACACCCCATTTTATGACCTTTTGTATATGGTTGTTAAGAGAGTCACCCAGGGCTGGGCTGCTGGGGGTTTGGGAGAGCCCCCTAGCTAAGATTCTGGGCAGTTCAGAGGACCCCCAAATCCCACTCCCGGCTAGTCCCGCCCACCCCTCCCAGGAGTCCCCACGCCACCCATTTTGGACCCAGGTAGGAGGCATCGTGGAGGCTCAGGGAGGGCAAAAAACGGGCCTCCTAGAAATTCGGGAAGGCCAGAAATGGATCTGTTTCCGGCTTCCAGAGAGCCTCCGGAGCCCGGGGAGGGCAAAAATGCCCCCTCCCAATGGTGCAGGAGGCTGGCTAGGCCACACCCACCATGGCCACACCCGGGCAGAGAACCCCTTGCTAAAATTTTTGAAGCCCACCCCTGGAGTCCCCGTAGTTGTTAAGTAAACCACGGGGGCTCTCCCCGTTGGTTTTGCTTGCCGGAAGCTACCTGAGAAAGATGGGGAATCACAAGACCCAGAAGGCTGCAACCGTCACACATACATGCCAGTGGCCCAGGATCCAGATTGTGATCACATGACCATGGAGGATGTTGCAACAGGAGAAGCCACATTTCTCTGAATGGTTGTTAAGTCAAGGACTAATTCCCTGCAGTCCATTCCTGTTATTTGTGAATACACACAACATTTTAGAAGTGAGATGCTGGAAGGAATGGATAAATGAAAAAACACTTCCCATGCCTTATGCTGGAGTCTGACATATAGGTGGTCCTCGACTTACAACCAAAACTGAGCCCCACATTTCTGTTGCTAAGCAAGACCCTTGTTAAGTGAGTTTTGCCCCATTTTACAACTTTTCTTAGGTCATTGTTAAGCGAATCACTGCAGTTGCTAAATTAGTCATACGGTTGTTAAGTGACTTTGCTTGTCAGAAGGCCGCCAAAGGAGATCATGCATGATCCTGGAAACACTGCAACCGTCATAAATATAAGTCAGTTGCCAAGAGTCTGAATTTTGATCATATAATTCTGGAATGTGGCAATGGTCGTAAGTGTGAAGAGCAGTCCTCAGTCCACTCTTCAGTGCCATCGCTAAATGAATGGTTGTAAATCGAGGACTATCTGTAAAGTTGGGTTTACGAATCATATTAATGTTCTCCCAGATCTCAGAAAATGGGGCCAGGTTTCAAAAGGCGAATGGTCAATGGGATCACCTTCTTTTAACCACCCCATAATCCCTTGCAGGGTGAAGTCTGGGCAACTGAATGGAGCTGAATTTTTATTGGCCGGATGCTCTTCCTATCACCAATGTGGAGTTTTGTTCAGCAGATATATATTCTCATGGTGCCCAGAGAGAGAAATATCTGCTTCTACCCAGGGATCGAATTCACAGCCTCCTGATTGTGAGGCGAGAACTCCACTTCTAGGCCACCCACACCATTCCACGAATGGGATGACACCCCAAAACGGATTCTCACCTCACATTTGAATGGTTTCTCGCCTGAGTGCTGGAGGGAATGGACTTTCAGTGACATGCTTCGCTTGAAGGACTTCCCACACGTCTCACAGGTGAACGGCATGTCCTTGGTGTGAGCTACAAAGTGGAGAAAAAGCAGGGTTGTCTTCTAAAGCCTTCCAGGCATGACCGAGGCCCAGCTACATGGTCTTGGCTTAAGACACATGACCAGAGATCATCTCTGCTGGGAGAGGTCATAAAACTATGGAGCCCAGAGATCAGGTGGGTCAAACTCAAGGCCTGCAGGATGGACCCGGCCCATGGGGTGCTTAAATCTGCCTGTGTTTTGGCAAAAATGCTCTCAAAGATATTGCAAACGGTTAAGTGTTAAGCATGTCTGACTCAGGAATTCTGGGAGTTGAAGTCCACAAGTCATGAAAGGGCCATGATTCCCCACCCCTGTTCTAGATATGTCCTCAGGTCTCCATTCTTGCCCTTCTCCATGCGTTCCCCACCTTACTCACCAACCATGTGTTTCCGCACGTGCGCCATTGTGTAGAACCTTTTCTCGCAGATCTCGCAGGAGAATTTCTTCTCGGCGTAACTGTGGACAATTTTGTTGTGCTCATGCAGCGACCAGAGCTTCTTAAAAACCTTCCCACAAGTCATGCACTGCAAAGGAGAAGACCCATGGGTCACCTCTGGAGCTGTAAATCTATCAACTGACTTCCAGTTTTAATGTAAGAATAGCCTAAAAATCTCTTCCAAGCTTATGAGGTAGTCCTCTGACTTACGATGGAAATTGAGCCCAACATTTCCATTGCTCAGTGAGACAGATGCTAAGTGGGTTTTGCCCCATTTTACAACATTTCTTCACCCAGTTAAATGACTCATTGTAGTTGTTAAGTGAGTAACCTGGTTTTTAAGTGAATCTGGCTTCCCCTTTGAGTTTGCTTGTCAGAAGGTCACAAAAGGGGATCATGTGACTCTGCAATGGTCATAAGTACAAGCCAGTTGTCAAGCATCTAAAATTTGATCACCTGACTAAGGGGATGCTGCAATGGTCATTAAGTGTGAAAAATGGTTATATCACTTTTTTTCAGCGCCACTGTAACTTTGAACAGTCACTAAACAAATGGTCATAAATCAAGGGCTGCTTATACAGGATTAAACCTTCTTGTCGAATCAGACTTACTCTTATCCATGTTGGCCTATCAATTGATTGCCAATATTACTTGGATCAATGACCCTGATTATTTCAGCTTTTTGAACCTTGGCCACTTTAAGAAGAGGTGGACTTCAACTCCCAGAATTCCCCAGCCAGCAAGCAAAATGTCTGGGGAATTCTGGACGTTGAAATCCACCTCTCTTAGAAGTTCTCAAGGTTGAGAATTACTGTTCTAGCTTCTCCTTCTGTAGGTAATCCTTGACTTATACCATTCCTTTAGTGACCGTAGAACAGCACTGGAAAAAGTGACTTGTAATCTGTCTTCACATTTACAACCGTTGCAGTGTCCCCTGGACATGTGACCAAAATTCAAGAGCTTGGCAAGGGGCAGGTATTTTTTATTTATTTGTTTTTTTTTATTTTAATTGTAATAATACAACATGGAGCAGCCAATCTGGCATTACAATTATTATGCATATATACATTTTACTTAGGAGTGGGATTCAAATTTTTTAACAACTGGTTCTGTGGGTATGGCTTAGTTGGTGGGCGTGGCTTGGAGGTCATGTTATTGGTTGGGCGTGGCCAACTCAACATCACTCACATCGAGGCACGCATCTCTTCGCCTGGCCTCTCGTGACTGTGGGGATGCTGCAACAGTCAAAAGTGTGAAAAATGGTCATAAGTCACTTTTTTCAGTGCCATTGTAACTGAATGGTCCCTCCACACAAGCAAAGAACCAGCAAAGGAGGGGAAAAAACTCCAGAGACGTTCCAGAAACAGGAAGTCCAGTCCTGCCAAGAATGTAATCAGGGTTAACGGAGAGGCAGTTTCTGTAAGCAACACCATAATGTTTCCTTCCTGCCTTCCTTACAGGATTAGGCCAGGAATTTCTTCTAACAACCGGTTCCCTGAACTGCTTAGGATGTTAACAACCAGTTCTACAAAATAGGTGAGAACTTGTAGAATCCCACCCCTGGTTTTACTTCATCATTTATAATCTCCTTATTTGATGTATTATTTATTAATTGTTCTAATCATCATAACTACTTATGTTCCAATCTAGCCTTCTTCTATGCAACCATTGATAGAATTTATTCTATGTTTCATAGTACTTAAGATTCTCCCTTGTTTTTTTTTAATTCTGGAGTTAACCTGTCTAATTCTGCACATACCATAATATTTCTTATTATCTCTGTTTCTGGCAGTATGTTTTCATTCTTCCAATATTGTGCATATATTATTCTAGCCGCCGTTAATATATGTACCATTAGATACATTAAATCATTCCTATATCTTTCTAATAACAGATAACAGATAATCACAGCTGGAAGGGATTTTATAGATCATCTAGTTTAACCCCCTGCCCAATATTGTTTGATATATGATATAATATAGGATATTATTCCTAGGAGAAAAAAAATCCGGTTTAAAAATTCAGTTGTGATTGCCATTTGTGACAAGCGAAGAGGGAGAATCCAGATTCACATAGTGACTGCCAGACACATGTAGCAAGTGCAGCGATTTGCTTAAAGACTTTGCAAATTTTGCAAAAAACAAACAAACATGGCTTTTCTTATTTACTGATCCAGAGTCAATTTTGTAAAAAACCCTTCCCTTTTCTCCTTGCAATTTTGCTTTCAGCCACTTGGGGGCGCTGCAGGCTACGAACACACACAAACACAGGGATGAACACACAAAACATACACAAAAACACCCCTTGGCAAGAAATTCAGTTTGAAAGTTAAAGATTATATAATCTGGATCCCAACTTTGAATTGCACACGTTCTGACTCACAACAGATTTACTTCTCCTTTTCAACTGGAAACTGAGAAGCCACTTGTGAAAGTTGGATCAACTGGAAAGTTGATCCCAGATCCTTCAAATATGGATCTTTTGTGGCCTAAACCAAAAGTGAAATTTTGCTACATACCACATCACCTGGTTGGGTATTCAGGGCAAATTAAAGCACGTACAAAAAAGATAAGACAACAATTGTTCTGAGCGACAAAATACAGTTAGTCCTCGACTTGCAACAAAGTTTATTCAGTAACCGTTCGAAGTTACAACATCACTGAAAAAGGTGTCTTATGATCACTGAAGCGTTCCCATGGTCACATGATCAAAATTCAGGTGCTTTACAACTGACTCATATTTATTATGGTCACAGTGCCCCAGGATCACATGATCCCCTTTTGCGACTTACTAACGAGCAAAGTCGACAGGGAAGTTGGATTCACTTAACAACTGTGTGACAACAACTGCAGCAATTCGATGGTAGCAAGAAAAGTTGTAAAATGGGACAAAAGTCACTGAATCAATATCTCACTTAACGACAGAAATGTTGGGCTCAATTGTGGTCATAAGTTGAGGACTACCTGTATTCTTTCCTCTTATATAGATAGTCAACTTAAAACCATTTGTTTAGTGACTGCTTAAAGTGACTTATGACCGTTTTTCACACAATCAAAATTCAGACACTTGGCAACTGGCATATACTTATGACTGTTGCAACATCCCAAGGTCACATGATCCCCTTTTGCGACCTTCTGACAAGCAAAGCCAATGGGGGAAAACCAGGTTCACTTAACAACTGTGTGACTAACCTAACAACTGCAGTGAGTCACTTAACAACGGTGGCAAGAAAGGTCGTCAAATGGGGCAAAGCTACTTCACTACTGTCTCTCTTAGTGATGGAAATTTGGGGTACAATGGTGGTTGAAAGTTGAAGATGCCTGCTGAGCTGGGTCAGCCTCCATCTTGCCACATTGAACGGGAGCTTTTGCAACTGTGCTGTTAGCTCTCAACCTAGGACCATAATTGAGCCCAAAATTTCTGTTGTTAAGTGAGACATTTGTTGAATCAGCTTTGCCTCATTTTACAGCCTTTCTTGCCACCGTTAAGTGAATCAGTGCAGCTGTTACTCAATATCACTCACATCGAAGGTTAGTTAAGTGAACCTGGCTTTCTCCCATTGACACTGATCATCAGTAGGTCACAAAAGGGGATCACACACCCCTGGATGGCTGTAACCGTCATATATACGAACCCATGGCCAACTGTCTGAACTTTCATCGCATGGCCATGGGGATGCTGCAACAGTCATAATGGTGAAACATGGTCATAAGCAGAGGTGGGTTTCAAAAATTTTAGCAAGGGGTTCTCTGCCCGGTTTCTGGTTGGGCATGGCCTTGGTGGGTGTGGCCTAGTCAGCCTCCTATACCATGACAAGGGAGGGGGTATTTTTGCCCTCCCCGGGCTCCGGAGGCTCTCTGGATGGAGGGAATGGGCCCATTTCCAGTCTTCCCGAACTTCCGGGAGGCCCGTTTTTCACCCTCCCTGAGCCTCTGTGCAAGCCCTGCACTTACCTGCATCCAAAACGGGCCCCGTGGGGACTCCCGGAAGGGGAGGGAGGGGTGGGCAGGGCCAGCCAGGAGTAGAATTTGGGGGTTCTCTGAATTGCATAGAATCTTAGCTAGGGGCTCTCCTGAACCCCTAGGAGGACACCCCCCCCCTAGTAGCCCACCCACCCCCAGAGTCACTTTTTTCAGGGCTTCTCCATCAATTTTGCTTATCAGACGATCGCAAAACATGACCTCAGGACACTTGCAACCGTCATAAATTTGAGGAAGTTGCCAATTTTGATCAGGTGATCATGGGGGCAGGGGGAGGATGCTGTAACGGCCAGTTGTGAAAAACGGTCCTTAGGTCACTTCGTCCCAGCGCCGTTGTGACTTTTGAACGGCCACTCAACGAACCGTTGTAAGCCGAGGACTTGCCTCTACAACCAACCTCATTGGAGCTCCCACCCCAAGACCTCCAGGGTGCCCGGTTGAAGGAGAAAGGAAGCCGTTGGGAGTTCCTCACCTGGATGTTCTTCTCACAGTCCGTCTGGTGGTGCAAGACCAGCTCACTCTCCAGCAGGAATCTCTTGCCACACTTCTCGCAAATCTGCATGCGGGTGTGCGTGACGTTCATGTGCTTCTCCAGGTACCAGCGGTTGTTGAACACGCGTGGACACTTCTTGCACAGATAATGTTGCTTCTCCTCCAGCTTGACCTTCTGGCTGGGAGGATCCTGGTCTTTCTTTTGCTTCTTGGCTCTCTGATCCCCCTTGTCCTGCTCAGCGACTTCATCTTCGGCTTCTCCCTCCTCCTCCTCCTCTCCTTCTCCTTCCATCGTAGTGGGAACCTCACCCATTTTTGGGGACGTGGATGAGTTGGTGGCCTTGGCCAATGACCTAGTTCTCCGAGGTGTTCCAATCTTCTCCCCTCTACTCTTGGCCACATTGTCCCCTCTCTCCTCCTCTTCCACCTCCTCCTCCTCCTCCTCTTCTTCTTCTTCTTCCTCCTCCTCCTCCTCTTCTTCTTCTTCCTCTTCTGAGGTGTCCTCCTCTTCCAGGTCTTCCTCTTCCAAGCGCTCATCTTCCTCATCCATACCTGCATTGTCCTCTTCATCTTGCTTACCACCATTTTCTTGTTCCCGAACCACCACTGAGGAACCTCCTTCTGGCCGTCCATCTTCTGCAGCCGCCTGGTTGGCCGTGGTAGGCTGTCCCTCTGCACCTGTAGAGACGTTGAGGGTCTGGTTGTTCAGGTTGACCTCCACAATGATCTGCTCGCCACGGCTGTAGGAGCCTTGGCTGCCCAAGGGAGCCTCCGGCACGTCCCCTTCCATCTTGCAGACAGGGGGAGCTCCACGTTCCTCTTCCTTGTAGAATGTCTTGTTGGCCACAGTAGGCTGGTCTTGGTTGCCATCCTCCACCCGCACAGAATATGGGATGTTGCCTTCTCGGGCGAAGATCTTAGGGCGTGTGGGATCCATTTCTTGCTTGACGTCGCAGAAGAACTGAGGCAGTGGGGTGGCTTTGCTAGCGTTGTCCGAAGCCAATGCCATGTTATTGGTCATGGCCAATCTGAGAGCTCGGGTGGTGAGGAGTTCCTGAACGGAGGAGGCAATGTCGGTCATCTGCAAGACCGAAGCCGCCTTCAGGACATCCTGACCGTTGGCGTCGTTGACCAAGAGCTTCGAGGTATAGATGAAGTTCAAGATCTGCTGAAGGCCCAGGGCAGTCAAGGCCTCTAGAGAAAGCTCAACTCTCTGGAGCTGCTTGTTCTGGATGAAGAGGGAGTGGAAGAACGGGCTGTAGGCTGCCAGGACCCCCTTGTGAGCTGGCAAGACGGACTTCTGATGCACCAAGACGATGTCCACGTCGCACAAGTCGGGCTGGAAGAGGCGCTGCTCGTTCAGCCTGTCCATCAAGTACGTGGCATGGAAGGCAGCATCTTCTACCAGGGAGTATTCGGGAACAGGGTGGTCAGCTGTCTTTTCAACTATCAGCTGGAGGGAGGGAATGATGGGAGGGAAGAAGGGAGGGAGGAAAAAAGGGGTGGGAGGGAGACAAAGAAGATGGATAGATGGAAGTGAGGAGAAAGGAATGGCGGAAAGGAAGAAGGAAATAAAGGAAGGAGGGAGGGAAAGTAGGGAAGGGGAGGGAGGGAAGATGGAAGTGAGGAGAAAGGAAGGAGGGAAAAGATTGGAAAAGAAAGGGAGAAAAAAGAATGAAAAAGGATGGATGGGAGGGAGAAAGGGAGGAAGAAAGGAAAGAGGGGGAGGAAGGAAGGAGAAAGGAATGATGGAAATGAAGAAGGACGTAAAGGAGGGAGGGAGGGAGGATGGAAGAGAGAAGAAAGGAAGGAGAAAGAGAGGGAGAAAAAGAATGAGAAAGGATGTATCAGAGGGAGGGAAGGAAAAGAAACAGAGGGGGAAAAGAAAGATGGTTGAAGGGAAGGAGGAAGAAAGGAAAGGAAGAGAGAAAGAAAGCAAGTTAAAGCAATATTGGAGATCATCCCAACCCTTCTTGGAAACAGTTTGAGCTCACCAAAACATCAGATGCTGCCTAGTAACCAATGCCCATGACCTATCTTATTTCCATCTGCAGGTAGTCCCCGACTTGCAACCATTCCCTGACTTACAACGGCACTGGAAAAAAAAGTTGACTTACAACTGCACTTACAATTGTCCCAGAAATCCCTCAGTCTAGTAATCAAAATTTGGGCAACCATCTGGTAGTTGCCAACACTGAGAAACACCAACCAAGCCATTTCTAATCTTATTTCATTGTTCTCGACTTACGACCCCAACTGAGCTCCAAGTTTCTGTTGCTAAACAAGAAAGATGTTTATTGAGTTTTGCCCCATTTTATGTCACGGTTATTAAGTGGATTGCTGCAGTTGTTAAGTCAGAGGTCTCCAAACTTGGCCACTTTAAGACTTGTGGACTTCAACTCCCAGAATTCCCAAAGCTGGCTGAGGAATTCTGGGAGTTGAAGTCCACAAGTCTTAAAGTTATCAAGTTTGGGGACCTCAGAGTTAAGCAGCTGTTAAGAGGGGGCATGCATAAGTGCACTAACGTGCCTATCATCCCTGTTATTGTATTTTTATTCTCTTGTTCCTGCTTTTGTTTTGACAAATTCCAATAAATAAATAAAAGAAATGCGTTATACGGTTTAGTGAATCTGGGTTTCCCATTGATTTTGCTGGTCAGGTGCTCACAAAAGTAGATCACATGATCCCAAGACACTGTGATTGTTATAAATATGGCATACCAAAGTGGATTTTTTTGCATATATTTACTTCTGATTTCATTTTTCTTTTTGCAAAAAAATATTTTTGATCTCTACAAAGATTCATTTCCAATTTCTCTTTGATTTTATTCCTCTTTTTGCAAGCATTTTATTTCTGATCACCTTCTCTCTCTCTCTCCTCTCTCTCTCTCTAATTGCCTTGCCAAAATGTATTTCATAAAGATTTATTATTCCTAGTTTCGTTTCTGTTTCTGCAAAGATTTGTTTCTGTCTCTATCCCACCTTCCAATTTTCTGATTTGCTTTTGAAGCAGAGGTTTGTGGGTTGGCTGATAAACAAGGAAAACTTCAGGGCCTTGGACTGAACAAATAGAATTGTTAAAACTTTTTGGAATTTTTGTTGGAGAAAGGAACTGTGAAAGAAATCTGTTGAAAACATAAATGG
The DNA here is from genome assembly GCA_015471245.1 of Laticauda colubrina. Classification (NCBI taxonomy): domain Eukaryota; kingdom Metazoa; phylum Chordata; class Lepidosauria; order Squamata; family Elapidae; genus Laticauda; species Laticauda colubrina. The sequence continues at coordinate 13,417,899 of BLBF01000048.1, read as the reverse complement.
CTGCCAACACACATTATGCAAGCAGACCCATTAATTGCACAAGAGATAAGAGCAGATGGCATAAAATGTGAAAAAATAATAATGTTGAACTGAAAATATAAAGATAAAACTAATAACAGATAGTCCTCAACTTACAACAGTTGACTTAGTGACAGTTCGAAGTTACGACAGCATTGGAAAAAGTGACATGATCGGTTTTTCTACATACAGCCGTTATGGCATCCCATGATAAAACTCAGATGCTTCGTATTTACGACGGTTGCAAATTTCCTGGGGTCACGTGATCCCCTTTTGCAACCTTCTTTGACAAGCAAAGTCAATAGGGAAGCCCCATTCATTTAACAACCTGCTTATTAAACAAGGAAGGAAGGAAGGAGAGTGGGAGGGAAGGAGGGAAAGAGAGGGAGGAAGTTAGAAGAAGGAAGGAGGGAAGGGAAGGAAGAGAGGGAAGGAGGGAAGGAAGGAAGGAAGGAAGGAAGGAAGGAA
>BLBF01000048.1:13368199-13417403 GCA_015471245.1 Laticauda colubrina | reverse complement strand
GGGAGCATACCAAAACTACCACCGGCTTGTTGTGCAGCTATGCTAAGAATGTCAACTTGGTCTGAAGCTTGCAAAGATCTGAAATGTGAAGTTTCTGCAAAACTGTTGTTTTGTTTTTTAAAAAATCTGGATAGAAAGCCACCAAATCAACTGTGGTTCTGGAAAAAGGCAGAAACTCTCATTTCTTCACACTAGATGGGCTGTGGGATCTTCTTCCCTCCCTCCCTGCCTTTCCTTCCTACTTTCCTCTAACTTCCTCTCTCTTCCTCCTTTCCGCCCACTCTCCCTTTCCTTCCTTCCCTCTCCTGCTATGAAAAGAGAGGTGAGGGCCCACTTTTAGGATGCTCCCCCAAACACGGGTGTTAAGTGAATCAGGCTTCCCCATTGACTTTCCTGTAAGAAGGTCGTAAAAGTGGATCACATAACCCTTTGGGATGCTGCACCTGTCATAAATACAAGTCAGTTGCCAAGCATCTGAATTTTGATTACGTGACCCTGGGAGTGCAGCAGATAAGTGATAATTAGAGTTGGAAGGGACCTTGTAGGTCATCTAGTCCAATCCCCTGCCCAAGCAGGAGACCCTACACCATTTCTGACAAATGGCAGTCCAGTCTCTTCTTGAAAGTCACAAGTGATGATTTGAACAATGGTCATTAAGTATGAAAAACAGTCATAAGTCACTTTTTTCAGTGCTGTTGTAACTTTGAACCATCACTAAATGAGCTGTTGTAAGTCAAGGACTACCTGTATACATTATTCCTCATCCAAAAGTGACTAAGTTTGATTTCAATCATAATTTTGAATTGAGCCCCATCTAAAGTATCACTTTAGGCAGTCCATAAAAAAATGACACAGCACCTCAGCCCAAAGAAACCCTAACACTATGTAGTCAAGAGGATCCTTGGAGGTCATCTATCCAACCCGAGCTTGCAAAGGCTTCGATTATTCTCTAGTACTGTAATGGTATGCCTGCCACAGGTGGGATGCAGAGCCATTGGTGCCAGCACGTGATCCGCAGGTAAACTTACCTCACTGCACATGTGCATGCCTCACAGCTGATTTTTTGGGCTGGTTTGAGGCCTTTTTCAGCCTCTCAAGGGCTTGAAAAAACCCTCTGCAGGCTTTGCAGTACGAATAATAGGCCCGGTATTACAGGAAGTGATGAAATGAGCTTATTATTCGTCCTGCAAAGCTTGCAGAGGGTTTTTTCAAGCCCTCGGGAGGCCAAAAATGGCCTCAAACCAGCCAAAAAATCAACTATGAGGTGCAGTGCAGGTAAGGGGATAGAGTGGGGGATTGTGCATGCATGCGCAGGGGGTGTGGGGGGGCGCATTGCCTTCTGGGTGCTGGTATGCGAGCATGCGTGCGCACACAAATAATTTTTGTCACAGGAGCCCAAAAACGATATCCACCACTGCTCTAGTACAATCAAGCAGATAAATCTAAAATTTAGTATGAAAAATACATGTTTGTATCTATGTATGTATATATGTATACTTATCTGATTGGGCAACTATGCAATTTTTCTGACTGGAAGTACCTTTAAGACATGCAGATTTCAACTCCCAAAATTCTCCGTCATGCCCAGGATGGCTGGGGAACTCTGGGATTGGAAGTCAACAAATTTCCCTTTTCTAAGTATTTCCAACATATTTTGTTCCCTTTTCTATGTAACCGAAGATGTTTTATATATAGGCCATCTTTGCAAATTGTGAGTGCAAAAATTTTAATTTGTTTTCTGTGAGTTTGTTTTAAATGAGGAAACAGAAAGGGGAGTGGAAGATCCACTGCTGTGATTAAAATCCTAACATTTGAAAAATGTGTTGAAATGGCATTGAAATTGGATTTAGTAACAAAGTGCATCTACTCCTCAACCTACAACCAGAACGGAGGCCAAAATTTCCACTGCTAGGCCAGACCGTTGTTAAGCAAGTCTTGCCCCATTTCACCCCCTTTCCTGACACCATTGTTAAATGAGTCACTGCAGTCCTTAAATTACTTACACAGTTAAGTGAATCTGACTTCCTACTTCTCAGAAAGTCACAAAGCAGGAATTACAGGATCCCAGGATGCTGCGACCATCATAAATATGAGACAGTTGTGCCAAGTTCAAATTTTGATCATGTGACGAGGCTGTGACGATTTTAAGTGCGAAAAATGGTCATAAGTCACTTTTTCCAGTGCTGTTGCAACTTCAAATGGTCACTAAACAAAATGGTTGTAAGTCAAGGAGCAGCTGTAGCATATTTCCAGCAATTTTTCACAGAGGAATTTGCTTCTCAATTAAGGCAGGAAAAGCAGCAAGGCAGGTTCATTAAATTAAATTCAGTTTATCACTAAAATCAACTACAGGAAGTCCTTGACTTACAACCAATCACTTACCAACAGTCCAAAATTATGACGGAACCAGAAATGGAGCTGAGGGCTCAGTTTCGAAGTTCTGACTATGACATTCGCTTAAGAACTACCACTTTAAAGTTCATAAAATTGGGTGCAGTAACGTGATTTGTTTCACTACCAAATTTTTTTAATTTTGTAAGTCGAGGATTATCTGTAGTATTTTTGTCAAATTTTTGAATGGTTCAGACTCAGGCTCCTTTGGGAGGAGGAGCAAAAGAAAGAGATATGCAAATTATCTCTTTGATCAGGATTCCCCAGTCTCAGCGAGTGTAAGTTGTGTAGATTTCAACTCCCAGAGTTCACTCATGTCCACTAGAGAATTCTGGGAATTGAAGTCCAGTCTTCCTGAATGGGAAATTCTGGGAATTGAAGTCCAGTCATGGAGGCTGAAGAATTCTGGGAACTGAAGTCCAGTCATGGAGGCTGAAGATTTCTGGGATGTGAAGTCCAGTCAAGCTGAATGGGGAATTCTGGGAACTGAAGTCCATTGAATGATGGAGGCTGAAGAATTCCGGGAACTGAAGTCCAGTCATGCTGAATGGGGAATTCTGGGAACTGAAGTCCACACATTTTAAGATTGCTGAGTTTGTGTTCCACTATTTTAGATCAACCCAATGATTTATCTTTTTACTTTCACGTCAATTCAACAGAATGTGAGACTATGAAGGATTTTCTATTCATTGTAGTTATTCAGTCTGCCCTTTTGTTGTTTGGGAGATTCTGGACTCTAAATCCGACCTGGTCAAGGATGATGGGAACTGAAGTCCTAAACTTCCAGAAGGCTGAGGAAGGCCATTACGTATCACAATGGTGGACAGGTTCTCCATGGCAGGGGTCTCCAACTTTGGACACTTTAAGACTTGTGGACTTCAATTCACAGAATTCCTCGGCTAGCTTTGCTGGCTGAGGAATTCTGGGAGTTGAAGTCCGCAAGTCTTAAAGTGGCCAAGGTTGGAGACCCCTGCTCCATGTTGCCCAGGAATGAGGTGGAATAAAGAGAGTAAAAGTAGCTTCAGTTGTGAGGGAAAATACACCACACAGCATACCACATCTGGATAAAAAGCCTTTGTTTTTTTGCCAGTGCCTCTAAAACTCTGATTTGACCACTAGCCATTGGTCCCAAGGTCGACTACAGGTAGTCCTCGACTTACAATGGTTCATTTAGTGACCGTCCGTAGTAACAGCGGCCATAAAAACCAGTGACTCACAACCAGTTTTTCACTTATGACCTTTGTAGCATCCCCATGGTCACATGATCAAAATCCAGCCACTTTGCAACTGGTTCATATTTACGATGGTCACGGCGTCTCCTGGGGTCATGTGATCCTCTCATGTGTCCATCTGCCAAGCAAAGTCAACAGGGAAGCCAGATTCACTTAACGACCATATAGCTGACTTAACAGCGGCAGTGTTTCTTATGACAACAAGGGCAAGACAGGTCATAAAATGGGCCAGAATTCACTTAATAAATTTCCTTGCTTCACAGAAATTTTAGGCTCAATTGTGGTCGTAAGTCAAGGACTACCTGTAATGGTCAACACAGAGGTTTCAGGCTGTAAGGCCTACAAGCGAATTTGCTGATCTGTTGTATACTTACACAAACATACACATACACACATTCTGTTCCTCACGGCTACGAAAGACAGAACAAAACTCCATTGTGTTTGAGGATGACACTGGGAGACACCAACCATCAATGAGAAGAGGATTTGGCCATTAGAAGAACAATCCATCCATCCAGAACTCCAAAGTCTGGACAGATTTTTCTCCAAAAGAAAAAGAGAAATTCTTTTTTTTTACACAGTTGTTAAGTGAACCTGGCTTCCCCACTGACTCCGCTTGTTAGGTCACAAAAGCTCCTGACCCCAAGATATTGCAACCATCATAAATGCTGCACGTGTTGGTTGCCAAGCGTCCAAATTTTGATCCTGTGACCGTGGGGATGCAGCGGCCACTAAATGGAATGTCACTAAATCAATGGTTGTATGTCAAGGACTATACCTGTCTGTCTATTTCTCCATTCATCTAGTTCTAGATTCTTATTGATCTATTATCAATCAACTTTGTTAACAATATTGTTTTATCTGTTGTCTACCTATCTTAATTATCTAAATATCTATCTATCTATCTATCTATCTATCTATCTATCTATCTATCTATCTATCCATCCATCCATCTAGATTTATCTATGTATCTGTCATTTATCTATCAATCTATTATCTATATCCATTATCTAGCTCTGTATTTATGCATGTATCTATGTGTCTATCTATTTTTTTAGAGGCTGTGAGACCCACATCCATACAGAAGCCTGATGATGGCAGATGAGATTCTGCTGAAACGTTGCTACAACTTTAACAGAACTACAATGACGTGGGATAATACCCGAAGGAAGCTGAACAGCACACGTGTCTATCTATGTATCTACCTATCTATTATCATCTATCAATCTATTAGCTATCCATTTCTATCTACCTTATCAATCTATATCTATCCATTTCTATGTATCTATCATTTATTCATTGAGCTATTATCTATCTCCATCCATCCATTCCTCTTTATTTACATATCTATGTGTCTTATGTATTTACCTATCTACCATTTACTGATCTATTATCTATCTGGCAATTGATTGATTGACCTACCTACTTTCCATCTATCTGTCCATCCACCTGTCTGTCTATCACTTGAACTAGACTTCTATCTGGTGCTATCTGTGTAACAGCTCCCCAGGCAACAATAATGAATCAGTGAAGAATTTTGTAAATAAGATGTTGGGTAACCATTTGCCTGAAATGGTATAGGGTTTTCCTGCCTAAGCAGGGAGTTGGATTGAAAACCTCCAAGGTCCCTTCCAACTCTGTTATTCTATTCTATTCTAAATCTGACAAATCAAAACTCTCTCTTGGGGGCCTTTACAAGTGCCAGCCCCGTCTCCCCACAAGATACATACCAATATTCTGCATTCTGGCTGAGGATGATAGGAGTTGAATGACACCTCTCTAAAAAAAATAATCCCATTTTATCAATAGGCTTGCATTACAGTCTTTGGGCAGGTAGGAGCTGATCTACTCGTCCAGCTGCTGCATAAGCACTTTAGAAAACCACACACACAAAACAACAGAGAGTGGTCTTTCAAAGGAGAGGGTCATCCTACTTTCCCAAACCTCCAATGTTTTTTTTTTTAATGCAACACATGCATACTTAAGCAGATCACGTGACAGCGCCCCCCCCCCCCCAAAAAAAAAGAAGAGACAGAATTGAGTGGAGGGGGGGCTGTCAAACCGAAGCAGCTTTCTATTGCAAAGATGCCACCGGTTCTTTTCCCAACTCCCATTCCCCACTTGCCCCCCCACCTCACCCTGTTTGTGTAGCTCAAGCTCTTTAACACACACACACACACACACACACACAGAATCCGGTTGCCAAGCTGCTTGCAAAGACCTTAAATGCACCGAAATGCAACTGTCACTCAGGCGTGCAAGGAAGCGGATTAAGTCCCTAAAGCCTGGAGGGTTTGCAGCGGGGAAGGAAGATTTTTTTTTTTTTTTTGGGGGGGGGGGGGGGCGAACAGAAAGGAAGAAATTACGCGAGCCAACTTGTCTGGGTGAGCTCATTTGTCGCAACGGGATCGGGTCTAGCTAGGGAGGGAGGGAGGGAGGTTAATTCCTTGCAAGCCAAGATCTGGCCGGAAGGGAGGGAGGTGGGGATCTCCTGCGCCGTCCCCCTCCCCTCCTTTGCAAAAAGAAAAAGGGGAAAAGACGGGCAAGGGAGGAGGACTGAACCCCAACAGGCCTACAAAATCAGGATCCAGCTAAATCTCTTCCCCTACCCGCTCCTGTCTATTTCACCCCCTCCATTCCTCCCTCCCCCCCCCCCACCGCCTTTGATTGCAACGTGTGCATGGTGCAGGACAAAAAACCCGGACGTCGGAAGGACCAGAAGAAAAAGGAAGGAAGGGGAACGAGGGGAGAAGGAAAGGGAGAAAAAGAAGGAAGGAAAAAGGCAGAAGGAGAAGTCAGGGAGGGAAGGCGAAGGCATCGCATTGCCTGGCAAACTGCACGCATGAGAAACTGCCTTGCAAAGGGCATGGCATTGCACAGCAACTTCCGACCCTCCTTTCCTCTCTCTCCCCCTCCCACGACCACCACCAATACCCCCGTTGGCCTTAGCCTGCCAGCGGGCCCCCGGCCTGGGAATTTAAAAAAAAAAAAAAAAAAAAGGGGGGGGGGGGGAGGGGGGGGGGGGGGGGGGGAGAGAAGGAGGGGGGCGTTCTACCATTTTGCTGCCGGGCTGCCCGATCCAGGGAGCCCCGCTGCTCCTGTGCTCGCGGTGGGCTTGCGCTCTCCATCAAAAGATCCAGGGGTGGAGCGAGGAAGGTGGATTCGGGGGTGGGGGGGGGGGAGGGAGAGAGAAATCTTCTCGCTTGTTCCGTCTAAAGACGTGGGGGGGGGGGGGGTTGTGGGGGGGGGGGGGGGGGAGGGCCCCCCCCCCCCCCCCCCCCCCCCCCCCCCCCCGCCGACCGAGCGTTCCAGGAAGGGTGACGGAGGCGTTGGGCTTCGTTTCGCCTCAGTGCGCCTGCGTGCCCGGGTTCGCCCGCTTTGCTAGCGCTGCAGATGCCAAGAGTCGGACGGGAGGTTTGACTTCTTTGCCGTCTGATAATTTTAATTTAATTTGATTGACTATTGTCTTAATTGCTTGATGGGAAGTGAGCCACTTCCTTCCATTTGCCCCCAAATGGGCAAACCTAGTTCCTGCTTAGGTAGAATGGGCTGAGAGTCAAAGTCGCTCAGAAAAACTCTCTTACCGAAGACGGGACTAGAACTCACAGCCCACCCCCCCCACCCACCCCCCACCCAGTGATCGGCCCAGAGTCACCCAGAAGGCTTTCGTGCCTAAGGAGAGACCAGAGCTCCCCGTGCCCCACATTTCTAGGTCAGCATCTTAACCACTACACCGAATGGGATGTCCCGCTTCCCTGTGTAGAAAGTGACTCCAAGCGGGACCGAGCGGTTCATGATCCGGAGGGGGTGGTGGTGGTGGTGGTGGTCATGTTTTCCTGGAAAGAACAGGCGCCTGGCGGGCTCGAACCTCAGTGCTTCAGTTGAAAAGGGAGGGGGAAGGAGCCCAGGGTGCATTGCACCACTTGCTGTGAGCGCAGCCCCACGAGACATCCTTGGAGCACGCCCGAAACATAGCCTGATTCTCAGGACTCAAAAAGGGATGCTTGACCCAGGCGGCTTGAGGTTCAAGCTATATTGGCTTTCGACTACCAAGACCATCTCTTAAAAGGACCACAGCGATATTTTCTGGGAATGGAAGATCTGAAAATGAGCAGTTTTGAGTTCTAGACCTTTGGGTTAACTTCTATCTTGGCCAGCTTAGCTGATATCCACCAGTCGGTCCCAACGCTAAATTTTCTGCAATGGGCTAGGCTGGGAAACCAGATTATTTCCTATGGACCATTGTTTCCCCCAAGGAAGAGAGCGTCCAACTATTCTCCAAAGCACTTGAAGGCAGGACAACAAGCAATCGAGGAGAGAGAAGCAATTTAGAACTAAGGAGAAATTTCCTAAAAGCGAAAGCAATTATTGCTTCCCTCCAAAAATTGTGGGCTGCTTCATTGGTGGGTTTTTAAGAAGAGACCAGACAGCCATCTGTCTGGAATGCATAGGGTCCCCTGCTCGAGCAGGGGGTTGGACTAGATGACATACAAGGTCCCCCCCCCCCGACTCTGTTGTTGTTATTTTGATTGCCCCGTGCCACCCACACCTACCTTGTGGCTTTTCTGAATGGCTCCATAAAGCTGATTTTATTAGTAGGCCTGGGTACCCCAAACTACTATGGAGCTGAGGAAGTGACTGGTTTGAGTGGATAATTGCTGCCATGGGGCGGCATCAGGACTTCCTGTGCTTTATAAGAAGTTAATCACCCTGATTTAAAAAAAATATATTGTTCACAGTCTCTTAAATCAAAATGGGCTCCTGGGACGTGCCTTTTTTTGTGTGCGCGGGTCTTTTTCCATGTGGTTTTTCAGAAGATCTGTAGAGGCTTTGGATTTCTTGAAGGCTCGCCATCCATGCGTGAAAGGAAACTCTGATTAGGCATTCATTTAAAAAAAGTTACAGGTTTTGAAAAACATTTTGTTTTAGGATGTATCGCTGGATATAGGTAGGTAGCCCTTGACTTAAGACCACAATCAAAGGCATTTCCACTGCTAAGCAAGACAATTGTCAACTGCATTTTGCCCCATTTTACGACCTTTCTTGCCAAAGTGAATTGTTATGGTTGCTAAAGAAAGTAACACAGTTAAGTGACATAGCTTTCCAGAAGGTCGCAATAAGGGGATGGAGACTCTGGGGACACTGCAAGCAGTCCTAACTATGAGCCAATTGCCAAGTGTGTGAATTTTGTTCAGGTGATCATGGGTCATTAAGTGTGAAAAGCAGTCATAGGTCACATTTTTTCAGTGCCGTCATAACATCAAATGGATACTGAACGAATGGTTGCAAGTTGAGGACTATTTATAAAAAGTTCCTACCCACAAAAACAATTGCTTTTTAAATGAAGATCAGGCAATTCGTGTCTGAACAACTGATATTTAAATATTCTTGTTTTTAATTGAAGGAGGGAAAAATCATTTTAATCATACATTTTGCTTCCTAACCAAAAGAAAATTATTTAAATTGATGAAACGGAAAGCGTACGAAATCCCTCAAACCATTTTGAAAATGAAACGGGTTACTTTGAGAATCTACAAGGGGAGGATCTTGAATTCTCTCTTGAATTCAAAATGGCAGTCTCATATTCAAGTCAGAAATTTGGGCACTGAAGCAGTTCCCAAACAAAATGCTCTATGCCACCCTGTTACGAAATATGCAGCGATTTGGCATCATAGAAATTTTAACAAATTCAGGACCATCATTAACAGATAAAGCATTGCCGTTTGCCTGGACCACTAAATAATAACAGTTATTTCTGCAGTTTTTTTTTAAAGTTAACTATCCGATACGAAAATTTGGGTATATCCCGACATTTCCATTTCAAAATGGATTTTTATCTGCTGAATTCAAACCGAAGAATAAAATTCAACTGCTCCTGAAAGTTAATTTCCTGAAATAAATTTACAGCTTGCTATCTTTGCAGATGCTCATCAACAGACTTGCAGATCTGACAGATAGTAGAAAATTAGAATGCTAGCACATTCAGACATGATAAAAATCCAGAATCAGAAGACCATGGGAAAAACGTGACAGCTTGATGTCAGACAAGGAGAACATTGTTCTTGCTTCTTCAATGGATAGAGAACGGAGACTCAATGTGGTCTAGCATCACTATCCACACCTCGATAACGCCTGCAAGGAGCATTAGGCAAAATTGATCAAGAAACTGGATAACCAGCTTTTAACACATGGGATCCAAATATATACGACATTTTCCAGACAAGCGATGAATCTAACCTCCAGAATTCATAACTCTGGTAGTGAATGATCTCGTAGCCAGGATCTTCTGGGATCTTCCTGGATCTGTACTATCGTAATTATTGACATGTCAAGGTATCAACGAACCATTAGTTCAGCATTGAAAGGGCAATGTTTGAAGCAGGTAGATTGTAGCTGAGATTCCTATAATATGATTCTTCACAGTTTCATGGTTACTGAGCAAATTTCCTTCGGACAAACAATTTAAGAGGCTTGCTTAACTGAACATTCGATTGCACGTCAACTGTATCATCTAGTTTGAAACGAAACTGGACAATACAAAACGAGTGCCATAGTAGAGTGTACAAAAAAACAAAAAAACCCCACGTTGTGCTGAGTTTAAATAAGGCTACACTTCTGTTGGCAGCAATTAGTTTCACCTAGACATTGAGAAAAAAAAAAGAAACAAAACATTGATCCAAGCTACGGACATAAAAAACTTTCTGTTATGCATAATTGCTATGATGAACCGTCGGCTCTCAGCTGTATCTGCTGCTTTCACTGGGACTTCGGCAATTAGAATAGCTGCGGTCACTTTCGCTGTCGGACCCGTAAGATCTACAAAGAAAAATAAAATATATGTGAATATAGCACACCGGGCACTCACTTCCACTTTAAATACAGGTAGTCCTTGACTTACAGGAGTTCATTTAGTGACCAAAGTTACAGCAGCACTGAAAAAAATAACTTAGGGCCTTTTTTCACACAACGAATACAGCATGCCCAGGGTCATATGATCAAAATCCAGGTGCTTGGCAACTGACCTGTATTTATGATGTTTGCAATGTCCCGGAGTCACATGATCCTTTTTTGCGATCTTTTGACAAGAAAAGTCAAAGCTGGATTCACTTAACAACTATGTTACTTACTAAACAACTGCAGTGATTCACTTAATAACTGTGGCAAAAAAGGTTGCAAAATAGGGAAAAATTCACTTAATGAAAGTTTCACTTAAGAACAGAAATTTTGGGCTCAATTGTGGTCGTAAGTCTAGGACTACTTTCCACAACCTGAAGATAAAAACTAAGGAAATTTTTCTGGGGTGTCTTCTATCATTTGTCTCTTCAGAACCCCTCCTCAAATATGGCTTGCTAGGCGAGTACAATCTGCATCATGAAACAAGATTGCACAATTATTCCTCTTTCTTTTTCCCAAATTTTCAGGATTTCTACCTAAGACTTCTGTCTGAGATAGTGATGTTCTAGTATTTCTTCCATTTTGTTGCTAGTTATTCCTTGCATTCCATTGGCCTTGACAAAATCGCCATTAGTCAATTGCAGAAGGCTGCCTGATTTGGGACAGCAGACATCCTGTGAAGAGACCTTTAATCCTATCAAACAGCTACATCTGTCTATTCCAGGTCCTTGGGAAAGATTCCAGAGATAGACAAAAATGCCAAAGCCATCTGGCTGATTGTGTGATTAACCATAACATACAAAGTGACAGAAAACGAAGCTAAAGCGTTTGGTGATAAACAGACAGGCAATTGTCACATAATACCACAGACTTCACAAGGGTTGATTATGAAAGAGAAAAATGTCTGGATAGTGGATGTGGATGTGCTTGGAGACAGCAGAAGAGAAGACAAAGAATTGGAGATCACAAAATACACTGTTCAAAAAAATAAAAGGAACACAAAAATAAGATATCCTAGATCTGAATGAATGAAATATTCTTATTAAATACTTTGTTCATTACATAGTTGAATGTGCTGACAACAAAATCACACAAAAATAATCAATGGAAATCAAATTTAGCAACCCATGGAGGTCTGGATTTGGAGTTACACTCAAAATTAAAGTGGAAAAAAACACTACAGGCTGATCCAACTTTGATCCTTAAAACAAGTCAAAATGAGGCTCAGTCGTGTGTGGCCTCCACGTGTCTTATATGACCTCCCTACAACGCCTGGGCCTGCTCCTGATGAGGGGGTGGGTAGTCTCCTGAGGGATCTCCTCCCACACCTGGACTAAAGCATCCCCCAACTCCTGGACAGTCTGTGGTGCAACATGGCGTTGGTGAATGGAGCTAGACATGATGTCCCAGATGTGCTCAATTGGATTCAGGTCTGGGGAACAGGCGGGCCAGTCCATAGCATCAATGCCTTCGTCTTGCAGGGACTGCTGACACACTCCAGCCACATGAGGTCTCGCACTGTCTTGCATTAGGAGGAACCCAGGGCCAACCGCACCAGCATATGGTCTCCCAAAGGGTCTGAGGATCTCATCTTGGAACCTAATGGCACTCAGGCTACCTCTGGCGAGCACATGAAGGGTTGTGCGGCCCCCTAAAGAAATGCCACTCCACACCATTACTGACCCACTGCCAAACCGGTCATGCTGGAGGATATTGCAGGCAGCAGAATGTTCTCCATGGCATCTCCAAACCCTGTCATGTCTGTCACATGTGTTCAGTGTGAGCCTGCTTTCATCTGTGAAGAGCAAATGTACCAATCTTGGTGTTCTCTGGCAAATGCCAATTGTCCTGCATGGTGTTGGGCTGTAAGCACAACCTCCACCTGTGGATGTCGGGCCCTCATCCCACCCTCATGGAGTTTGTTTCTGACCGTTTGAGCAGCCATATGCACATTTGTAGCCCACTGGAGGTCATTTTGCAGGGCTCTGACAGTGCTTCTTCTGTCCCTCCTTGCATAAAGGCAGAGGTAGCGGTCCTGATGCTGGGTTGTTGCCCTCCTACATGTCTCCTGATGTACTGGCCTGCCTCCTGGTAGCGCCTCCATGCTCTGGACACTACGTTGACAGACACAGCAAACCTTCTTGCCACAGCAAATCTTCTTGCCACAGCTCGCATTGATGTGCCATCCTGGATGAGCTGCACTCCCTGAGCCACTTGTGTGGTTTGTAGACTCCATCTCATGCTACCACTAGAGTGAAAGCACTGCTAGCATTCAACAGTGACCAAACCATCAGCCAGAAAGCATAGGAACTGAGAAGTGGTCTGTGGTCAGCACCTGCAGCACCACTCCTTTATTGGGGATGTCTTGCTAACTGCCTCTGCTTTCCACCTGTTGTCTCTTCCATTTGCACAACAGCATGTGAAATTAACTGTCAATCAGTGTTGGTACCCAAGTGAACAGTTTGATTTCACAGAAGTGTGACTTGACTTGGAGTAACATTGTGTTGTTTAAGTGTTCCCTTTAGTTTTTTGAGCAATATACAAAGAACTGCAAACAGAAGTAGAACGAATGTGGCAAAAGAAAGCAAAGATAGCCTCAACAGTGATAGGTTTCTTGGGTGCAACCCCAAAACTGGTGCAACCCTTCAACCCCATCGGCATTGACAAAATCCCCATCAGTTAATTTCAGAATAGTTTCAGTTGGAACAGCTGACATCTTTTGATGAGATCTTTAACACCGCCAAACAATAACCTGTTGTATGTCCTTGGGAAGGAATCGAGAGGTGGTACAAAACTGCCAATTCAAGTGTAAACATGTGGATGGCTGTGCGACCTACCATAATAATAACTGGAGCATCCCTTGATCCCTATCAGCATTGACAAAATCACAATTAGTCAATTGCAAAAGGCAGCTTGGCTTGCGCACGGCTTACAATCTTGTGAAGGTTGACAAAAATGCTGGTTCCAGTTTAAACATCTAGCTGACAGTGTGACTCAGTGTCAGGGAGGAAGATGCATTGGATACATTCACTGCCTTGAGTGATTTGTAAAATAATAAAGGCAGGATATAAATTTTAAAAATGTTATTTTTTAACGTGGTAAGTGAAAACTCTTTTGGGGACCTCCATGATATTTAAAAGTGGGCAGGGATCCTGAGAGCAAAAGTATTTAAGAAACACTAGTCTAGAAGCTTTCTATACTTACCCTGCTTTTGCAAAATGCTGGCAAATACACAACAGACTTGAAAATGAAACATAAGAGTTTGAATGCAATGTTTGCCAGCCATTCCAATAATAGTCAAACTACTAGGAAAAATTTACCTGGAACGTCGGTCATAGCTACGAGACCGGTGGTAACTATCACTTCTTTTACTTCTGCTCCGGCTGCGACTCCGGCTATCGTAACTGTCATAGGTGTAGGATCTGCTTTTGTGAAGGAACCAGAATCAATGGATTATTTGATTTAGAATGTCTTCCACTGTTCATAATTAAAACAAGAATTGTATGAAAGTAACAACTGTTTTTAGATTGCCAAACAACTGCTTTTAGATTGCCAATCTTTTGTGCTGACAAGTCTTCTTGGAAGGAAGGAAAGACACCTAGAAAATCACAACAATTGTGAGCTTTCTATCTTGTGTTCTATCTATTGTTTATAACCAGAATTGTGTTTATAACTAGAAATGCAGGTAGTCCTTAATGACAACCACAATTGAGCATACAATTTCTGTTGATAAGTGAGAACTTTGCCTCATTTTATGACCTTTCTTGCCATGTTGTTAAATGAATCACTGCAGTTGTTAAGTTCATCACATGGTTGTTAAGTGAACCTGGCTTCCCCATTGACTTTGCTCATCAAAAAGAGATCACAATCATCATAAACATGAATTTGCTGCCAAGCATTTGAAATTTGATCATGTGACCCTGGAGATGCTGCAGTAAGAGAGACAGCCAAATAAGTCATTTTTAACTTCGAATGGTCACTAAATGAACTGTTGTAAGTCAAGACTACTTGTACATCTGAATCCATACATTATTCCTAGGTATTTGTATATTATCCCAAGGGTGTTAAAATTATGAAGGAATGTAAAAGAAGGGCTGTTCAAATATGATTTGGAAGCATGTCAGACCTTGCATACTCCCTCTCCATTATCTGTTAAAGCAGAATTTTATTTTTCCTCCATTTTTCCATGCTTGCCAGAAACAAAATATCCTTTGATACAAGTAGTCCTCAGCTTACAATCATTCATTTAATGTCACAGCTTGAAGAGACTACACTGAACAAAAACGACCCATGACCGTTCTTCACTTATGACTGTTGCAGCACCTTCATGGTCCTGTGATCAAAATTCGGACACTTGGCAACTGGCATGGATATACTACATCGGCAGCACTGTCCCAGGGTCACATGATCCCCTTTTGCAAACTTCTCACAAGAGCAAAATCAACGGGGGAAGCCAGATTCACTTAAGAATTGTGTTGCTTGCTTAACAACTGCAGTGATTCATTTAACAACTGCAGTGGCAAGAAACGTAGTAAAATGGGCCAAAACTCACTTCATAACTATCTCACTTAGCAACAAGAAATGTTGCACTCAATTGTGGTCATCAAGGTGGAGATTACCTATAATTGTTTATAAAAGAATGATCATTTTAAGATTGTTTTAAGAAAGAGGATGTTTATAAAAATGTTTTCATGCGTATTGCATACCTCGACCGACTCCGGTGAGTGTAAGAGTTGCTTCTGGAAGGGCTTCGACTGTAAGTGTGACTGTTAAAACAAGGCGGGGGTGGGGGGGGGGGAGAGTTGGAATGGAATTTAAAAAAAATATTTGAATGGACAACTTTCCTAGCATTTAAATGTAGGTATTTTTAAGTCCGAGAATTCAAATTCTTCCCTTGTTAACAGAAAACTGGTCATTAAACAGAGGGGCTCTGGCACTGAACCAAGCTAGGCTTAAAGTAAAAATACCATATCTTTTTCAAAGTGAGCTGAGCTTGAGGGACACAGTCGTGAAGGTTTGGGGCCAATACAGGCAACCCTCCACTTATAACTGGTCTCTTACTGACCATTCGAAGTTGTGACTTCGTGCCAATCACGTGGAAACTGGTCTGCTTTTATAGTTGTCTGCAGCATTCCATGCTCATGTGACCACATTTTACAATAGGGTTTTTTTTGGGGGGGGGAGGTTGCCCCCAAAGTGGCACTTATTTCCAGTTTTCAATGAAAGCAGCCTATAATTATCGGTTCACTGAACAACCATGTTTTGTTCACTTTATGACTGCGGTGTTTGTTCAACAATTACCACAAAAAAGGCCATAAAAATCAGACTGGTCACATGAGCAGGCTCCATTACAGTTATAAGTCATGGACTAACTGTAATTTGAAAGTTGTTTGCCATTACTGTTTTTTTTTCCATTTGTTTTTTTTTAATTCCCACTCCAGTCTTAAACGATGTAGATTCTTCCCCAGTTCAGCTCAGCTCAACCCTTGGAGACTGCACATACATTGACACAAAACACCAATATTTCACTACAGCATTGGTCAATGCTGCTATCTCAACTTCTCAATACAGCACTTAATTATAGCACTTAAGATTTATATACTGCTTTATAGTGCTTTAGAGCACTTTCTAAGCAGTTTACAAATGTCAGCATCTTACCCTCAACAATCTGAGTCCTCAGTCTCAGAAGGTTGGAAGACTGAGTCATTGAGCCAGGCAGGATCAAACTCCTAACTGTGGGCAATGAATTTGCCTGCAATACTGCAGTCCAAACACTTGTGCCATCATGGCTTCTATAAATTTCTCCAATCCTTTTCCTTTGAAAAACAACTTACCTATAACTTCTGCAACTGTTGTAAGAGCTGCTTCGACTTCTTGAGCGGCCACCACTGTGCCACCCTCTGCTTGGACTTCTTGAGTAACTCCGGGATCTGTGTAGAAAATGGGTTGGGGGGGAAAAAAGTGTATCTGAAAAAAAGACATGCCCTTTAAAAATACAAAGAATAAAATTTGAGTCCTGACTTAGTCATGAAAGCCAGCTAGGTGACTTGAAGCCGAACACCAAGAGAGTGTAAGTTCTAGCCCTGACTTAGGCACCAAGGCTGGCTGGAAGAGTTTGAACCAATCACTGGGAAATGGTGAGTTGCAGTCTCGCTTTAGCCACAGAAGCCTGATAGATAACTTTGGGCCAATCACCAAGAGATGTTCTAGTACCACCTTAGACGCAAAAGATGGCTGGGCAACTATGGGCCAATCACCAAGAGAAAGTGAGTTCTAGTCCGAGGTCAGTGGTCTTTAGGCCTGCCACATTCTCAGGCACATTCTCACACCTCACAGGGATATTGTTGTGGAAAAAAATGGAGGAGGAAACTGCTGGATACATTCGCTATCTTGAGTTTATTTATAAAAATAATCAAGGCAGGACAAGAATGAATGAACAAATGAATGAACAAACGTACTCACCTATATGAGTACGTGGAGCTCCTCGACTGACTTCGTGAATGACTGTAAGACAGTGATCTTGTCCGGTGCCTGGATTTAACATCCGATTTGCTGCGCGAGCAACTCCGACTTCTGGACTGACTGTCCTCTCGTGTCGGAGAATCTTCTTCACTCGAGCTCTCATGGTTACGGGGTCTCCGATTCAAACGGGCTGTCTTTCTGACTTCATCAAACAGGGAGCCTGGCCTAATCTTGTTTTTACTTTTAATCTCAATCCTTAAACCTGGTGGTTTGGGATCGGAGGAGCTGGAAGCCATGTTTTTCATTTCAAAAGGATTGCTGGCGGGCGCTGAGAGCTGCAGATTTCCAGCACCCTGTAACGGTTTCCACTTCTTGTCCCCGACACTGCTTGATGCATTTTCAGAAACATCCACTTTCAGCATGGTTTCAACACTGGTGGCAGCTTTCTGTTTTTCCCCATCTCGTTCTTCACTGCCTTCTTGGAGATTAGTCCGTCCCTTAGCATCAATGGCTTGTCTTACATTCTGGGTTACAGTGCTAACTGGCACCTGGGAACTTGTGCTGGCTTTCATGTCTTGGAAATTTAATTTTAGGCTCACTGGAGAAAGTTGCAGATGCACTTTTACAGGTGAATTATGGTCCGGAGTACAAATCTCCATATCGTCTATGGCAACCTGTTCGTTTCCATTTTTCTCCTGAGCTGCAGTGGGACCTTTGGAAACAGAGGTATTTTTAATTGGGTATGGAACATGAGTTGAAGAAATAGCTTTTTCTTCACTGCTTTTATTCAGTTGGTTAGTGGACGCAGCTTGATCTCCTCTCTTTGAGAGGACCGGCTCTTTGTGGGAGATCCGATCATACTTCGCATGTTCTTTGATCATTTTATCACTTCTGAAATCTGGATTTTTATTTTTCTCTTTGGCTTCCTTTTTAGCGTGTTTCTCTTGCACTTCTTTTATTTCAGATTTTCTGACACTGACTCTCTCCTCCTCGTCCTCCTCCTCTTCTCCAAATTCTAAGGGTGGCTGCCAATGGAATGTCTCTTTTCGTTTTTCAGCCTTGTGTTTCTTCTCTTTTTTACTTTTGGATTTTTCCTTCGCCTTTTTGGCGTGGACTTTTCGGAAGGGTTTTTTGAAACGCTTTGGCTTCCAGGATTTGTCCCTGGAGTCTGCATCGGAATCAGAGGTCATGGTTTCTGAAGATGAAGGATGTTTGTTCTCTTTTGACATATCTGGGGCAGGTTCAGATTTGGACTTGCATTTGACGGTTGGGTAGGGATCCATATCGGAGTCCGATGAGGCCTCGCCTTCCTCTTTTGCAGACAAGAGTCTCGAGGTTCCTTTGTAATTTTGGGTTACTTCTATTTCAGAATTTGGTCCGGAATGCCACTCATCGCTCATATAGTTTTTTGTTTTGGCTTTCCGGCGACTTCTAAGAATCTGAGATTTGTCTTTCAAAACTTTTTGTTTGGAACGGTGGCTGTCATGCCCAGACCGAGATTTCTCTTCACTCTCATTGCAACTCGAACTTCTTTTATTTTGCTTCCGGGTCACTTTTTCAGACCTTAATTCTCCTTTTTCTTCAATGGCCTGGGATGGAGTCAATTGTTCACTTTCAGTCGAGGAATCGATGGACGATCTGCTTGCACTTCTAGGCTTCGACGAGCTCACGCCTTTCACGTAGGGAAGTGTGCTTTCCGAACTGCTTTGCCTTTTCTTGGATAGCTCGGAATTTCTCTCGCGGGATCCCAACTTCGTCCGGCTTTTCTGTCGGTCATCTTCACTGAGGGAAAAATAAGAGGAAGATCCGCTGTAGCACGACTGGTCGCTGGGGAATGGATTCCCTGAGCGGGATCTCACGGTGGATCGGGATCTCAAACTGGAAGGGCTTCTTGATCTAGAGGAGGACTTGGAGGAGGACCGACTTCGTGAATTCCTGCTTCTAGATTTCCACCAGCTGCCTGAGCTTCTGTTGCTCTGGATTTTGGAGTAACGACTTCGATCGCTCTCTGAGCTCTTTTGCTGCTTAGGATAGGAAGAGGAGGGTCCGGGGTCTTGGATGCCAATTAAGCTGTAATTCGTCTGAGCAGGTGGTAGGTGAGTGGCCTTGGCTTTCATTTCCTGGAGACGCTCATAAGATGGTTTCCACGGTTTTTGCCCTGGTTTCCATCTGGAAGGTGGAGGACTATCGCTCAGTGGGATAACTGGGAGGCTTTCGGCAACCACGGGCTGAACAGTGAGTTTATCATTTTGGGGTAACGCTGTTTGTACCGGTTCAGTGGAGACCAGCTTACACTTCTTTAAATGAGCTGCCGCATTTTGGGGTGAGTTGGAGACTGTTTTCATAGGCTTCGAGGCAGAACTGGATCTTGACCTGCTCCTTGAACGTGAAGACATGTGAGCGTTTCTCGATCGAGAACTTCGGGAATAAGATCTCGACCTGGACCGAGATCGGAACTTATAATACGAGCGAGAATCTCTGCTGGAGAAAGAGGCCGAGCTCTGCTTGTCTCGCTCGGATTTGGACCAGCCTCTTCTAGAAGAATCATCTTTAGATGTCAGGGAGGAAGAACGCGATGCTCTTTCCCGGTCACACAATGATTTTGCCCTTCTGGCAGAAGAAGGGGAGGATTCTACCTCAGTGGAAGGAGACCGTTTCTTCTTCACCTGTTTGTGCTTCTTTAAATGTTTCTGCTTTTTAGCTTTCTTCTTGTGCTTTGCTTTTTTCTCTTTCCGTTTTTTACGATGGCCGACATGTTGAGCGCTACTGAGGTCTGAAAAGCCATTGTGGGACCAAGAACGGGACCGAGGGGACAGACTTCTTTCGTCCCACCTTCCTGGGTCACTCAGCCTAAGGGTGGGGTGAGAATAAATTTATCTTTGTTTTGGTCTTTGAACAGCTTTTCCAAAAATAAAAAGAATTCATTAAAATAGTTTTTAACACACCGAGGATAGCTGGTCAGGGGGGCGTGTTTAGGAAAAAGTTAAACCAATGTATCCAATTAAAAGTTTTGTGCAGTTGTACAACCAGGTGAAGATGTTTTAGCCACCTGATATGAGAGTTTGGGGGTTAGCATTCCTTTAAAAAAGGGAGCATAAAATTGATAAGCATATCTGGCCATTTGTAAACAACTGGGACTATCAGACCCGGCCTTGGGTATGGAGATATGATCAAGATTTGTTTTGTTGTAGAAACAACAAAACAGCAGAAACATGCAAATAAGGAGTCCCATAAAACCTTCCTCCCAGCAGAGCCAATTGGGGGTAGGTTCCAGAAAAGGCCCATCTAGGTTTGACTTATGGTTAAATTGTAGGGATAGCTTGTAGGAGAGGGCTTGCAGCTGTAACATTTGGCAATAGAATTCAGGGGCACTGATGATATTATTTTGACAATCTATGTCCCTGATTTGAACAAGGCAATCCAAAGAGAAAGCAACCTCTTTTAACTACGGTGCTTAGCTCCCCTTGGGGATCAAACTCTGCAGCACCTCTATGTGCCAGATGGACTAAACTTATCCAAAATGATTTGAGCAATGCCCAAACTAAGTCTGTTATCTAATTTCAATCACTGATTTGAAGTGGCATAAATGGATGATCCTTCAGAGGGAAGCATTTTTGCATGTGTCCTCACCCACAATAATCCAGAAATGACTCCGCCTGCATCCCAGAGCACCAGTGTTGTATTTTTGAGATTTAGGCCTGCACATCTGCTTTATGGAGTGCGATGGCTCAGCGGATAAGGGTGCTGAAACTTGTCAGCCAGAAAGATGACAGCCCAGGTTCAAGACCTGAGTGCCGTGTGACAGGCTGGCCTCCCATCCTTTGCTTGTCCCAGCTCCTGCCCACCTAGCAGTTCAAAAGTCTGCAAATGCGAGTAGATAAACAGGTACCGCTTTGGTTGGAAGCTAACAATTCACCTTGGCATATGATCATGCTAGCCACGTGAACTCAGAAATATCTTCAGAATGCACTGGCTCCCTCAGATAAGAAATGGAAAGTCAGACATTTTATCTTTAACTCTGCTTTATGAGTTAGTCCCCAGATTCTTGTCTTGCACAAGCCAAAAGTTGCAAATGTGTTTTTCCTTCTGAACTCTCACATCGAAAACATATTGTTCTCACAAAACATGACATTTCAGGAAGATAAAATTGTTGGCAAATTCTTACTTATCTCCTTTACTCCACTTCTCTCCACTGGGGGCCCTATAAGCTCTCAATCTCTGCATTTCCTCTTTCCAGTGGGGTGGTGTTTCGCTACTTCCATTGTTATCTGATTCTGTGCATGAACGAGAATGAGGCGGCGTATGGTATCTCTAGAAAAAAAATGCAATAGGATAACAAATCTACATCAAATCTACAGACTGGGTGAAACCTGGCTTGATAGCAATAACTATGAGAGGGATCTTGGGAGGCCTAGTGGACAAGCACTTCAATATGAGCCAGAAGAGTGCAGCAGCAGCCCCCTCCCCAAAAAAAGCCCTAACACAATCATAGGCTGCATTAACAGAAGTATAGAATTAAGATCACATGTGTTAATACCATTTTATTAGTCCCTGGCAAGGTCATACTTGGAATATTGCATCAAGTTTTGATTGCTACAATTTAAAAAAGAGTGAAGAGATGAGCAGGAAGGATGATTAGAGATCTGGAGGCTAAACAGTTGCAGGAATTGTGGGCATATCTCGTTTAATGAAAAGAAGGACTAGGGAGTGACATGCCATCAGTCTTCCAATATTTGAGGGGCTGTCACAGAGAAGAGAGGGTCAACCTATTCTCCTAAGCATCAGAAGGCAAAAATAGAAAGAACTCGTCAAGGAGAGAACCAATCTAGAACTCAATTGTTCTCACATTGAGAACAATTGGAACAGCTTGCCACTAGAAGTTGTGGGTGCTCCATCACTGGAGGTTTTTAAGAAGAGACTGGTCAGCCATTGTCTGAAATGATATAGGATTTTCTGCTTGAGCTGGAGGTTGGATTAGATGACCTCCCTTCCAACTCTGTTACTGTTATTCTGTTGCTTGCACATGTTCAGGAGTAATTAAGATTGCTTGAAGATATGGGATAAGGCAAGAAAAGGAGCTGCCGTGCAAGAGAATTCTGCTCCAGAACAGAAAATCTACAAATAGTCCTCCAGTTGTGACAAATGGTCATCACTGTTACACAGCCCAAATTTATACACCATGATTTAAGTTAATCAATTTCAGCGCTTTTAAAAATAAAACTCTCAAAATGTAAATTTGAATTTAAAAAGAAAAACATACTATTGTGCCTCTCCCTCTGATTTTTCTTCCAGATTTTGACACTGAAGGCTTCTGGTCATTCGAAACAGCTCCTGAGTCAATATTCCTTAAATATTCAGAAGAAAATAAGCATTAGGAAAAATGGAGAGTTATGAGCTGGTTTCTTGTAATCAAAATATGGCCAGAAGTGAGCAAGAGTGATCAATAATCACGCAACTAGCTGCTTATCTTTGTTGTTAGCTCAGTCTCATGTAGGACTCTTCTGCAGGCAACCTCATTTTATTTTATTTATTTATGATGCTGCTCATCTCGCCAGGAGTCAATTCCATGTGGCACACAACCAAATAAACACAAGATAAACCATTAAATGTTAAAAGATCTATCAATCCATCCATCCATCCATCCATCTTCCTATCCTACCTTCCATTATGACCCACGGTGGCACAGTGGTTAAAGTGCAGTACTGCAGGCTCCTTCTGCTACCTGCCAGCAGCCTACAATTTGGCAGTTCGAATCTCATCAGGCTCAAGGTTGACTCAGCCTTCCCTCCTTCCGAGGTGGATGAAATGAGGACCCAGATTGTTGGGGGCAAGAGGATGACTCTGTAAACTGCTTAGAGAGGGCTGTGAAGTACTATTTCTATTTTTAACTAATTTCCTTCCTTGCTTCCTTCCTTCCCTCCTTCCTTCCCTTCCTTCCTATCCATCCATCCCAGCTCCAGGTTGACTCAGCCTTCCTTCCTTCCAAGGTGGGTAAAATGAAGACCCAGATTGTTGGGGGCAAGAGGCTGATTCTGTAAACCACTTAGAGAAGGCTGTAAAAGCACTGTGAAGTGGTATGTAAGTCTAAGTGCTATTGCTATCATCTATCTTTCTATCTACCTATCATCTTTCTATCCTATCCTTTCCTATCCTATCCATCCATTCTATCTTTCCATCCTACCTATCATCTATTATCTATTTATTCGTCTATTCTATCTTCCTATCTACCTGTTGTCTTCCTTCCTTCCTTCCTTCCTTCCTTCCTTCCCTTCTTCTCTCTATCCCTTTACTGACAGCATACACAGCACACCCCTCCTGATGAACAAATCAGGAGGGCCAATTCCATTAGGATGAGACAATGCTATATAAAGGGCTTTAAACCAACATATCTTGTGCAACAAGAGTGAAACATGACAACTATGGGTCCCTTGGTTATCCCTGAGGGGGTTTTTTTGGCAGACATTTCATGATCTAACTAGGTAACATTAACAGTGCTAGAAGTTCAAATCTCACTCCCTTCTATCACTGATGATGTTACCTAGTTGGGTCACGAAATCTCTGCAAGAAAACCACCAAGTTCAGAGAGCACCACAGATCCCACAAAAACTGACATTATGAGAGAATTAATCTTATGGTCCAAGAACTGAGAAGAGACTATGACATTTCAGTCAGCGCTTGAGAGTACCAGAGTTTGTAACATTTCAAACTGGTCCATTTTTAGACAGAACTGGAAATCAAAGACAGTCTTGTCTTCAATCATTTGGTAGAAACTATGCAGGATATTTCAGGTAGTCCTCAACTTACAACCATTCATTTAGTTACCGTTCAAAGTTACAAAGGCACTGACAAAAATGACTTATAACAATTTTTCTCACCTATGGCCATTGCAGCATCCCCAGTCATGTGATCAAAATGTGGATGCTTGGCAACTGTTATCTATTCATGACAATTGCAGTATCCTGGGGCCATGTGATCCCATTTGGGACCTTTTGACAAGCAAAGTCAATGGGGAAGCTGAATTCACTTAACAACTGTTACTAACTTAACAGCTGTGGTTATTCAATTAACAAAGGAAGGTCAATAAAACAGGGCAAAATTCACTTAACAACTGTCTTGTTTAGTAACAGAAATGTTGGGTTCAATTGTGGCTGTTAAGTCAAGACTATCTGTATCAAAGATAAGAGGCATAGGTAGCTACAACTTCCCTCCCAATAGGAAAGATTTCAGCTCCTAAAATATACAATATTTTCAGTTAATATCTGAAATACAGATAATCCTTGGGTTATGACATTCCATTTAGCAACCGTTTGAAGTTACGACATAACCCTCCCAAGTATTTATAACACATTTGCCCTGCCTATTCCCCCCCCCCCCCCCGGGACCAGGTCTCCACATGCAATGGGCCTTTGGAGACTTCCCTTGTGACAATCTAGCGAGCCGTTAACGGTTCCTTTTCCTGCTTTGGTGCATTTGTGGAGAAAAACAGACCTAAAGTAGTGCAAGATCACGCAAGATCAGTAGTCTGAGATCTTGAGCTACTGATCTCACAGTACAGTACTTTAGGCTTTTGTTCCCTGCAAACCAAGGTCTGTACTAGAACTGAGGCAAAAGGCTTTGCAAACGGAGAGACCTTGGGTGCTCTTAGGCAGGTGGCTTGTTCCATCACTAGGCACCCCCACCTCATGTGCACTTAACAACTCTTGCATTTGATTAATGAATGTGTGGGCGAAAGCAGGAAGTGATCATGTTTGTTTGATGTGATTCACTCCAATGAATCCTTGGGTTTCAAATGTAATTGACAGACTCCATTACATTTGTAACTTGAGGACTACTTGTATAAATAGGTATATTTTGTTCTGTCACTTAGGTTGCAAATCAAGATGACACAAAAAATTAAAAATAAGTGCAATGCATACAAATCTGGCTCTGTACTTATAATGGGCACATCTCTTCTAAGCAAAAATCTATTTTCCGGCACAGGAGGGATTTCTTCTGGACGGACGACAGGTTTCTCCCTTTTCACGTTCAAGTCTATTGATTTTTCATTTGTTTCACTTCGGTCCGAGTGGCTGGAGGAAAGAGAGCGATTTAGGGCCGCCGAGGCTACTTCGCACCTGTTTGAAAAGCCAAGCAAAATGATCAGCAGGGAATGAGTGTCTAAACTAAACTATATGTCAGGTCTGATATAAATGTAAGTAACAAAGCCACACCTTGCTGCTAAAAAATTCATCTAATTCAGGGGTCGCCAACCTTTTGGACCTCAGGGACCACCAAACTCATAATTTTAAATCCCAGGGACCACTAACCGGATCTGTGGGTGTGGCCTAATTTGTGGGTGTAGCTTGGTGGTCATGTGACTGGCTGGGCATGGCTTGTATGTAAATATTATAAATATTGATATAAATATTGGTTTTTTTTATTAAAAAAGAGCAACTTTTACCCCTAATCAGGCAAAGCAGGCAGGCAGATTGAGTTGCTCACAGAATCATTCAGTGATCTATCTATCTGCCATCGGCTAGCTAAGTCTGTCACATAAAATTTGCTTGCAACCAAACTCACAAAATTAACTCACAACACACCATGTATGTAAATATTGGATTTTTTATTTTAAAAAAGAGCAACTTTTACCCAAAATCAGGCAAAGCAGGCAGGCAGATTGAGTTGTTCACAGAATTATTCAGTGATCTATCTATTTGCCATTGGCTAGATCAGTCTGTCATATAAAATTTGCTTGCATGAGTCTGCACTGAATAAAACAACCTTCAGTCCTAAGGGAGGTTCGGCTATGCTTAAAAGCAGAGCCGAAGATCTAAAGACGAGCTAGAAAGCAACAAATCCAACCATTTCCTGCTTCCTAGCTAATCTAAATCTCCAGGCTCAGCAGAACACATGATGGTTGGAAAAAGGAAAAATAGCGATTTAGTAGGCAAGTTTTCTGGTAAGGAGTTAAGTGGGTGGAGAGGGTCCCCGCGGGCCATGTGGGCGACGCAGCCTTGTGTTTCTGCGCAGCCTTGTGTTTCTGCGCAGCCTGGATTAATTGGGGGGTGCTCTGGGGGTGAGATTTCTCTGCGGCCCACCAAAATTTTCCTGCGGCCCACCAGTTGGCGACTGCTGATCTAATTCACTTCTTTTTTGATAATTAAAGCTGCTTTC
The DNA here is from genome assembly GCA_015471245.1 of Laticauda colubrina. Lineage (NCBI taxonomy): Eukaryota > Metazoa > Chordata > Lepidosauria > Squamata > Elapidae > Laticauda > Laticauda colubrina. Next base: position 13,391,271 of record BLBF01000048.1, on the reverse strand, counting down.
TCTCCTGTCAGTTTTAACTCTTCGCTCTTCAGATTCCTCTGAACAGAATTTTATGAACTCTAATAATATCCATGGAAACATACAGGCACTTTCTACTCAACAACCAATCTTTTAATGAGGATGAATATTCCCCCAAAAAAGTTACTCACAACAAAGTTCCAAAGTTATAACAGCTGCATTCTCCCTCTCACAGTCACATGATCAAATTTGGGCTCTTGGCAACTTGTTTCCTTTTATGATTGTTTGCAATGTCCCAGTTGCCTAACTTTGCAATGTCCCAGTTGCCTAAAAATGACTTTGGGCATTTTTGTGAGTTTTTAACATTTACAGGTAGGTCCTACAGGTAGTCCAACTTACAACCATTCATTTAGGGACTGTTCAAAGTTACAAGGGCATTGAAAAAAGTGACTTATGACCATTTTTCACATGACCGTTGCAGCATCCCCATGGTCACTTGAATAAAATTTGGGCACTTGATAACTAGTTGATATTTACAACTGTTGCACTATCTTGGGGTCATGAGATTCCCTTTTGTGATATTATTACAAGCAAAGTCAATAGGGAAGCCAGATTCATTTAAAACCACGTTCCTTACTTAATTGCAGTGATTCATTTAACAATGGTGGCAAGAAAGGTGTAAAGTGGAACAAAACTCACTTAACTGTCTCGCACAGTAACAAAATTTGGAGGCTCAAGTGTGGTCGTAAGTCAAGGCCTATCTGTATTTCTGGTATCCACCCAAAAGCCCCCAAATGGAGCAGTATTTAACGACCACATTGTTTGCTAAACAATCAAGATATTTACATAACAACTGCTACTTAACAACTACCATGACTTAGAACCATAACTCTCAGCTCAGTTATGGTCGTATGTTAAGGACTATATCCCTGTGTTTAAATGTAGTTTTAGAACCACAGCTGTATGCTTGCTAGGAATTTGAGGTGTTACATTTTGACATGAGAGACAGATGCAGTGTTGGAGGCTGCTGGGTTCCAAAAGGCTTTTTTTTGAAAAAAATTTAAACAAAGATGAAACACCCAGACATAAACTGTGTTCTATGCAGTATAATGCTGTGAGCCATGTGCAGATCTGTCCATTGGGGAACCAAAACAGCTACTTCACAAATGCATGGCACAACATAGGAGAACAAACACATTGGGACAAGATTCAGCAATCCATCTGCATTTGAAAGACAAAGGCTATTCTTTGGAAAACAGCAAACTCCGCATTTTGGACAGAGAGGACCGCTGTTTGAAAGAGGGGTCCAAGAGGCCATCTACATTAAGATCGAACAGCCCTCTCTCAACAGAGGGGGACTGGAATATACCACCTATCTTCCGTTTATAATCCAGTCATTTCAGCAGTTCCAAGAAGGTTCCAAACCCATCTGCACTATTCAGATGACCTTGGGGACACAGATATTCTTCAAGTGTCCTCAATGACTCTGAGAGAGTTTGCTAACAACCAACCAGATGATTGCAAGGAATATAAATGTGAAACAAAATGTCTTCAAATAAAAACACTAGTTGCCTTTTGAGAAAGCACCTTTGGGACAACTGACCTAGAAGTTTGAGAATCTTTATAGACTGACTTGTGTTTGTTTTTTGTTTCCTCTTTCTTTCTCTCTTCCCGTCTTCGTTTCCTAGACTGCTTAGCTTTGTTCTGCCTCTTCCTCTTCCTTCTTCTGCTTCGCTCATTTTCATATTCGCTGTCGGAAGACGATTCCGATGATGTGGATGTGCTGCTGGAGGAGCTATCGGAAGCTTCTGAATGACTCCATGCTTTCCGCTTTTTCTCCAACACTTAGGGAGGATAAAGTCACATTTTTTTTAATAACCTCTAGAAAACACATGCATTAATTGTCAGTAATAGAATTAACAATTGCAGTTCATTATATTTTTTGGGGGGGTCACAATTACATATAGTACGATACCAATAAAGGAAAATATTTATCGCTCAGGGTTGAAATGAGCGGTCCTTAATGTTCTCTAAGCTTGGTGCTTTTCTTGTAGACATTTCATTATCAAACTAGGTAACATTTATCAATGCTAAAGAGAGTGGGGTTTTGGAGGAGAACTGTGAAGTCCTTGGTACTCTACAAGCTTGCTGGTTTTCTTGCAGATGTTTCATGACACAACATGGGAACATCATCAGTGCTGGAAGAGAGGGGAGGTTGTAGAGAGATCGTGAAGGAGTGGACTGTGGGATCCTTGATGGTCTCTGAGCTTGGTAGTTTTCTTACAAATGTTTCATGACCCAATTGGGTAATATCAACTGTACTAGAAAGGAGTGTACTTTATGGAGAGGAGGAAGAAGAGTCCTTGGTCCTGTCTGAGATTGGTTGTTTCCTTGGAGACATATCTTTATCAAACTAGGCAAAACAATCAGTGGTAGAAGGGAGTGTGGAGGGAGGAAAACTGAGAGCTCATTGGTGCTCTTTGGCCTTGGTGGCTTTCTTACAGATGTTGCATGAACCAACTAGGTAACATCATCTGTCTTAAAGGAGTAATGACTGATTATGTTTTCTAGCTGGGTCATAAAATGTCTGCAAGAAAACCATCAAGCTCAGATCCCACAGTTTAGCTCTGCACTACAAATATTCTCCCCAATCAATAATTTCATATAATAAGTATTGAATATATTTACATGGGCCTTTATTTTACAAATAAATATTCTGCTCTACATTTTCTTGATATTGGATGAATTAAGCATCCAATAATGCCTTCCCTAGGATCACAACAGAATCGGGCCAGAGCGATGGTAAATTATCCAATGTACACATTCTCCAAGAGCTTCAGAAAATGGTTTCCAGGATCCTAATTCAAATTCAATGTTGCATAGATTCTAGGATCCTTTTTGCCATGAGGCATGTCTACATGAAAGAAAGGCTTACCTTCTTTTGCCGGTTTGGTAACCAGCACCCCACAATCAATGACACGCACATCGGCATATGGCCTACTGGCAGAATCAGTTTTCAGATTTTCAATTTGTTCTATGACTTCAAAACCAGAAATAACGAGTCCAAAGACAACATGGACACTACAAAAACAGAAAATGCCAAAGGTATAGTAGATTATATAAAAAGAGACAACTTGCCAGCTATGTTCACGCTAAATTATTCCCTGGGTGTGTTGTATGGGTTTCCTACAACCACCTACAGGTAGTCCTCGACTTATAATCACAAATGAGCCCATCATTTCTTTTCCTAAGCAAGCTGGTTTGAGCCGCTTTCAGAGACCTAAAATTTCAGATCACAAGTGTACCCCAAATGTATTTGTATACATCCATTTGTATTCATGGATGTCATACTCTGAACTGGAACGTTCATAGTGAGGCAGTTTATTATAAACCTATTCAATCCCAAACAAAGAAGCCAATAATTATCAATATTAGTTTATTTATTTATATCCCACCTTTATTATTTTTACAAAGAACACATCACCCCCAAGGAAGGTTTTATCCACACTAGGTGTTTTATGAATCTTGTGCCTTTCTCATTCTCATTTATTTATTTCTGTCCCATGTTTATTATTTTTATAAATAATTCAAGTCAGCAAACATTCCTAATAAGGCATTTTCTCCTATTTTCCTCATAATAACAAACCTGTGAAGTGAGTTGGGCTGAGAGACTAGCCCAGTCTGGCTTTCATGGCTAAGGCAGGACTAGAATTCACCATCTCCTCATAATTGGCCCAAAGTCAACCAACTGGCTTTCATTCCTAAGGCAGGACTAGAACTCACCATCTTCTGGCAACTGATTTCAAAACATCCAACTGGCTTTCATGCCTAAGGCAGGACCAATCAATCGCTCATGGTGATTGGTCCAAAATCATCAAGCAGCTTTTATGCCTAAGGAGGGACTAAATTCACAATCTTTTGGCTTCCAGCAAGATACCTTACCACTAGACAACCTGCCTCTTTTTGGAAAAGAGATTTTTTCAATCTTTTCTGGTTTCACTCTTCCAAGCTCACCCCTCCCCCCCAGACAAGACTTGCCATAAATTTGTGATAGGATGGCAAAAAAACTCAAATTGGATACAGCCTGGTTTTGTTAAGACTAATGTAAAGTTCCTAACAGGAAGGAATGGAGGGTGCTTACCTATCAAGGTGAGGAGCAGGCTTCGTAGTTCTGTTCAACATCAATATACACAAGACGTTTATTGTTGGGAGCGCAAATCAGATTTTCAATTGAAGAAGCAAAAAGATAGAATGGCAAGTAAAATAAAAGGGAAGAAAAAAACATAGTTGTTAATTTAATAAACTTATTGGTATTAAACTAAATGCTAATAGTGTAGATATTGTCTCTATTTTACCAACTGAACCATGGATTCACTCGCATTTGAAATACTCACAATTACAATTTGGATTTTGGCAACAGTACAGAATAAATTAGAGGTTGCTAATATGTTTGTTACTGCACAAAACCACATTCTTTAAAGTAAAAATATATTAAGCATACAATAGTACATAATAGTTTCAAACCAACTTGTCCTCCAGTTGTTTTTCTAAGTCAGCAAAGCCACACAGAATCATTCATAACTTTGAAAAATAGCTGATGACCTGTCAAACTTTAGAGTAAAGAGGTTTTTATGCCTTTTTTGCAGCCTGTGTTTCAAGAATAAAAAAGCCACTGCTCGTTCTACGAGTGAGTGGGTAGGGGATGATAATGTTAAATTACAATCCCAAACAAAGTCAGAATGTTAAGCTTATGGCATGGCGAAGCCTCCAATCATATACTTATCGACTGAAAAATAAATTCAATCACATCGACTGCAAATCTGAAATATCACGTATGGTTGTTGTGGCTTTAAGAATATCTCTCTGTGATTTTATCTTCTAGGCTAAAATACATGGAACCTTTGAAACAACAATCTATTGACAATCTGCAGAGAGGAATTAGTGGGCCATTTATTTGTTAGGGGAAGGAATTGTTTTTCAAAGACAAATCGTTGCTACCTACTTAATTATCAGAAAGTGTCTAATTGAAGTTACCACAGAAAATGCCTCTGTATCAATTAGCTATAAAGCAATATACTGTCCTGGTGTATTTTTGCAAATGTTTGTTGAAAATAAGTATTATTTTTTTTTTTTGCAATGCCTACCTTTGATGGAAGGAAGCAATCCAAACTACACATTATTATTGAATTTTCATTCTTTCAAGTAGGGTATCAATCATTTACTTTTTTTGAGTCTCAGAACTCAGCAACTGTTCCCTGGATCATTTTAACTAGAGGAAAATCTAATGGTAATAAGGATGGACATTATATCCAAAGCACAGGTAGTCCTCAACTTACAGTCACAATCAAGCCCAAAATTTCGGTTGCTAAGTAAGACAGTCTAAAATGGCCAATTTCTTTTGCCTGAAGGCAATATGAACACTAGTTTCTGCCAAAAAAATGTAAATCATGGTCATGTGAGCATGGGACCCAATAAATGGGAGTTGGTTGCCAGGTGCCCAAAATATGATCATGTGATTGGAGGGGGTTGGTAGCTGTCAGAACTTTCAATCAGGGCCATAAATGCTTTTTTGGAATCTGTCACAACTTTGAAGAGTGGCTAAGCAACCAGTCATAAGTAGAAGAGTACCTGTTGCTGTATTGATATGTGCTTGCTCAAAATACCACAGAACATATCTTACTAGCAGATCCCCTATAGATACAATCACAATGTGAGCCTCATCAGCCGCAAACATGACCTTGTTGTTTTGAAAGTTTTACAAATATTGTTGGTCAGATCTCATTTTTCGACTGGGCTCTCACCCTGCCCATACAGGGGATGATTATTTCAGGGCCCCTGGTCAGTCAGGCAACTTACCTACTTATTCCTTTCTGCAAAGCTAGAAAAATTAACAGAATTATTTGCTGATCAACATGGGCAGGGCAGTCTCTACAGACATTTGTCTCAAATGTTATAGGGTTTCCTGCTGGAGCAGGGTGTTGGACTAGAAGACCTCCAGGGTCTTTTTCTAGCTCTGTTATTCTGTTTGACCCATCTGCTCTCAAGCCTTGAGAGACATGAAAACAGGCAAGGATCAACATACAACTGCCTGGCTCTTTAGCTCTTAAAATGAATAAAGAACACGGGGCCCGTTAGGGCATTTGATTCAGGAAGCATAAATGCAAATTCTTATTATTATCATTCCTTTTTGCAAAGAGAAAACAGCAAAATCTGTCGGGAATGAAATGAGGACTGGGAGGCAAGCATAATCTTTCTTAAATCATCTAAAAGATTAAGCAGTGTTATTTTGTTGGAATAGCCTTTTGTCTTCAGAGAAACGAGCATACAGAAGAAGAATCATTTTATGTGTTCCAAACACTAAAGAATATTCAAAAATGTGGAGTAGAAATATTAAGTATTAACTTGCTGGCATGTGGCTGTTAAATGTGTTATTGCTATGGCTAAACCTAATTGCATCGACTATGTATGCAGTGAATTTCATATTTATGAACTAAATAGGGGAATTAAACATATAGATACATATTAAATATTTGTAATTGAAGTCCATAAACTGAAATGTTATTTCTGACCCAAGCATGGGGGAGGGGGAGATCTCAGCAGGTTCACTCAGCCTCAATTCCCCTTTCTATAAAACAACCCAAATCTAGTGAGGACATGAACAGAATTGTGTAATTTAAATACAACCAAAGTGACTGAACTGAAATCCAGAATTAGAAAAAACTAACAAGAGGCTAATAAGATTGAGAATCACTGTAACACCCCCAGTTCTAAATTAAAGTATGCATCAATTTTGAAATATTTGGACTAGTTTTCATCATAAAGATACTTTGGATCATTGCCTTTATTCAAACACAAAGCATTTTCAGAAAAACAGGGAGGAAGAAAAAAATGTTTGAACAGCATTCAAATAGCAAGAATTCTTAACTATACCTTACCTATTGTCTTCCTCCAAAATAGAAGTGTGTTATAAGCTCAGAACTTTTCATGTAATATTACTGAAATACTTGTTTCAAAATATGTTATTTAAACTGGTGGGTGTAAAACAGCTTATTCAAACCTTTGCATTTAATATTATTGAAATACCGATTTCAAAGTATGATTATTTAAACTGGTGGGTATAAACCAACTACAATCATTTTAACTATTTAACTGTTTTTCCCTTTATAATAATTAGCAGGAACATATCAACTACTGATCTAGGCATTCTTTGTTTTTTCAAAGCCATCCCCCCCGCCTCCTGTTTATAGAAAAATGACTGAAAAAAATGTATTTCAAAAGTTTGGAATGAAACTGAAAAAAGTTACTTCTACAATTAGTAAGAATTTTTGCATGGTTTATCCTGAATTAGGCCTATAAAGAAGTCTCTCTCTTTCTCAACCCCAGGGAGAACACCACAAGATTCAATTCACATATGATCAGAAAAAAGACAAGAAAGATGGAAAGGAGAAAATGAAAAGGAGGGGAAGGAAGAGGGAGAAAGAAGGAAAGCGAGAAAGAAAGAACACAGCCTTAGAGGAATGAGACATTACCTTTGGAGCGCACGATGTAACACTGTTTCTGTAAATTTTACACAAAAATGGCAAGAAATAAATTGTAGTACAATTCCAAACAAACTTGAGACTATGTTTAATACAGCTTTTAAGTACTTTTTTTCTGCGTTTCAGCTGAATGCAATTTTCTATGTGTATGCAAAACCAAGGTCACTTAAAAAAAAAAATAGAGCTCTTAATTTTCTTTATGTTCACCTTTGTTTATTTAGGGTTCAGGGTTTATACCAGTAGAAATAGGATTTGTTTATGCACTGAAGAGTCACTACAAAAAAAAGACTCAATTAAAATTCTCTGTCCAGCAAATCATTGGTCATTTGCCTAGACTTGTTGCATGCAAGTTATGATGACGTGTAAAGTTACTAGAGCGATTTGTTTGTGTTACAAAAAGATTACAGGTAGCCCTCGACCTATGACCACAACTGAGCCCAACATTTACGTTGCTGAGCAAGGCAGTTGTTAGGTGAATTTTGCCCCATTTTACAACTTTCTTGCCACAACTGGTAATCAAATCACTGCAGTTGTTAAATTAAGTCACAAGATTGTTAAGCGAATCTGGCTTCCCCATTGACTTTGCTTGTCCGAAAGTTGCAAAAGGAGGATCACATGATCCAAGGGACATTGCGACAGTCATAAATATGAGTTGGTTGCCAAGTGTCTGAAAAATCACATGACGAGGATGCTGCAACGGTCGTAAATGTGAAAAAGGGTCATAAGTCCCTTTTTTTCAACTTTGAACAGTCACTAAATGATCAGTTGTTACATCAAGGGCTAACTGTACTGAAAGGACTTATACTCAGAAAAGGGTTGGGGAGGGGCATGGGGAGGGACACTCATTTTAAAAAGTCCTTCCACAAATCAAAGCACTACATAAATATCAATAAAGGCAGAAATTATCTGGGTTTCCAGCATGGTCAGGAATAAGCCCTGCATTGCAGGCAGGATTAATCTTGGTGATGCTTTGGGTTTTTAACAGGCCAGAAAAAATCAGTACCGTAAAGCTTTCGACCCACATGTAAATGCTAGTGAGATCAGAAATCATATGGTTATAATAAATGTGGGTGGGTTATTCCATTCTTTTCACAAATCAGGATAATCACTGGGATTAGTTAAGTGAAAGCTCTCGTTTTAAGCAGGCGTGGCGTGGTTTGAATGCTTCAACCACTTGATTCTTGTTTCATTTGCACCTATCAGCAGACTCCCACAGGGCTCATATACTTATTTAAGGAACAATTTATGATTGTTAAGAATTTAAGAAAATTATGCAAAGAGATACTTTTTTTTGCAGCAACTTTTCAATTGAAATAATCCCAAGCATGTGCAGTTCAATAACCTTTGAATTCCATCAATTTTTAGAATTCCACCCCACTCCAGAACTTAAAACCAAAAAGTAACAAAGCTGAAGAAAACCTTAAATATCCTAGGTAGAATAACCAGAAACCTCATCCCCCCCCCTCTCTCTTTCTCTCTCTCCCTCTCCCCATCCATCCTTCCTAGTCACATTAGAAAAACATGAAAAACTGTTCCAAAATATTTACAACTGAAAAAGAAAATGTCAACCACATATATAATGGGCCATTTCAACCAGCCGCAGTTTGCAGTACAAATGTTAATATTTGGGTGTGCCTGAGGGTGGGGGCAGAGAGAAGATACGTCAGCAGCCCCCCAAAAATCACTGTCTTCTAAACCGTTATCCTCACCTATTTTATCACCAGTAACTGAGTTTCAACATGCTTGGGATAAACACGTGTCCATCATCCAACAAAAATTAAATAAATAATAATAATAATAATAAAATAAAAAGTAAAAGTAAAGATATAAATGAAACTAAAAGTGCAACAAAAACACACAAAAAACTCTCAAATGGATCACTGGGTCTTTTTTCTGCCGTCAGTTTTCTATGAGCTACTTTCCTGGCTCCAGAAAGCCTGTACTGAACACTGCATTGTACCATAACTTATTTCTTACAATATATCTTATTTCAAACTCTATTGCTTCTCAACTTGTTTTGTAGATTGGCAGTGGCATCCTAAAAATTCAATCCACAAGCAGAAATATTGATTTTTTTCCCTTGCAATATTAAGCCCTTCCCTATGAAAGGTCTTGATGCACCTCAAGATGTTGCTAAGTAGGGTGAACACCCAGATGGCTCTATAAATTTCAGCCACTTATAAATACTTATAATAAACACTTATGATCACTATGAGCCCCCCCTTTTTTTTTTGCTAAGCAAGGCAATCATTAATTGTGCCCCATTTTGTAACCTTTCTTGCCATAGTTGCTAAGCAAATTATTGCAAATCATTGCAATTGTTAAGTCCGTCACACAGTTGTTAAGTAAACCTGGTTTTCCCCATTGGGTTTGCTTGTCAAAAGGTCGCAGAAGGGGATCGCGTGACCCTGGGACACTGCAACCATCATAAGCATATGCCAGTTGACAAAATTCCAAATTCTGATGTGACCAGTGAGATGCTGCAACAGTTGTTTAAAAGTTTAAAAATGGTCCCTTTTTATAGTGCCACTGTAACTTTGAATGGTCGCCAAATGAATGATTATAAGTCAAGGACTAATAGTACTTTGCAAGGGACAAAAGCTGTATCCTACTTTTGCACAAAAAGCTGTAAACTTATTGAACCTGTAATATTGCTCTTATTTGAGTTTGAATACCACTTAAAAGTCTGTCATGGCAGAACATGATTATCTTATATAAGCTGCATTTTCACTTATTTATTCTTTCTTTCACCAAATAACTATTAATTGTAACAATTATAATTATTAAAGAGGGTAAATCTATCTCCCCATAACTATTGTTATCTTACACAGGATTGTACAGAATTTAAAGTTATACTACAGTATATGATAAGTTGCTGGCACCACCTTTTATTACTAAAAGTGAGTCTGTAAGATATAAGTCTTAATGTGTTTTTCTAAATTGTAAGTTGTATAGTCACCTTGTAAGGGAGATGGAAGCCATAAAAACTTAATAAATAATCAGCTGTATTAATCAAGTGCTCTTATAAATACTGCCGTGTAATATTAAATAAACTTTAGAGCCCATTAGCTTCATGATCCATATGTTAGCAGTTGTACTTTGCTAGTTCAGAAAAGTTTGAAAACTAGAAAAAAGTATGGAAGAGTTAACAAATTACTTTTATTTTCTACTATACGTCTAATTCATGCCAATCTCAAGCATAAGGGAAGCCATCTGTCTGCCAAATGAGACCACAGAAATCTCTATAAACCTGCATTACCTTCCTAATGAGGTAAAAGTTATTTCCAATTTTATATTGATTTTCCATTTTGGGGACATTCCTTAGGAAGTAAGCTAAATATACCTCTTATCTGAACATTATTCAATAATGGCAGAGACCTCTTTTTAATTTAATCTTCTAGAGAAGTGATCCCTTTAAGAAGGTAATGAAGCACCATTCATTCTTATCAAGATGGCAAACTTGAGGGGGAAAAAACATCATATATCGCAACCAGGACAGTAGTTCTATGAAACATGCTTGAAATCAGTAACAACCCAAATTCATCAAATACCAAAAATCCAAGTTGTCTTGTCTTAAACACAAGATGAAATGAATACAGCTTGTGTTTTTTTAAATGCTGATACTGGAATATAGGTGGAGGAATAGGAAAAGAGAGAATGTTGAACCACAGATTCTAATAAAATCCAGCAAAATCACTTGGAGTACAACAGGTTAAATTCACTTTAACAGGTACCTCTTGCTAACAAAATTAAAAATTCGGAATAAGTTTTGTAACCAAATTCCTCAAATACATAACTCTACCACTCTAGCAAGATTTTCAAAAGGATAGAAAATGCGAGCAAAAATTAATATGGAATCTTCACAACAAATGTTAAAATTACATTGTACCTGGCTATCTGTAAATTAACACTGGTCAAAATATTTTTTTATTATACAGGTAGCCCTTGAATTACAACCATAATTGAATCTGGAATTACAGTCATAAATCATTAGGGTTGTAAGTTGAGGCATCACTTTACTAGGTGTGAAATCACAAGGTTTTTTCACAACAGTCATTAAGCAAATGCAGTGGTCATTAAGTGAATCCATTTTCACCTAAGAGGTAATTTTTGCCAGAAACCAGAAGCAGATGCCAGAAATTGCCAAAGATAAGTAGAAAAGTAGTCACATGACATTGGGATGCTGCAAACAGCCATAAATTAGTAAGTTGGTTGCAAGCATGCAAATTACAGTCATGTGACATGGTATGTTGTGTTTGCATGTGTCTGTCATAACGCCAAAAATGGATTTTAAGTAGCTCTGGGAGGCTCCATCATTAAATGGCAAGCTGTAAGTTGAGGCTGCTTGTAGATGATTATACAGGTAATTCTCAACTCATAACCACAATTGAACCCAAAATTTGTGTTACTAACCAAGACAGTTAAGTGAATTTTGCCCATTTTATGATCTTTATTGCCACAGTTAAGTGAATCACTGCAGTTATTAAGTTAGTAACACAGATGTTAAGTGAATCTGGCTTCCCCACTGATGTTGCAGGTCACAAAAGGGATCACATGATCCTGGAAGACAACCATCATAAATATGAACCAGTTGTCAAGCTTCAAAATTTTAATCATGTGATTGTGAAGATATTGCAATAGCTGTAAGTATGAAAAACGGTCATGTTATTTTTTTCCAGTGCTGTTGTAACTTTGAACTGTCACTAAATGAATGGTTGTTAAATCAAGGACCACCTGTATTTTCTATTAGACCAACTTCAAACATATTCAAGAGGTTTTCCTCACTGGAACTAGTGCATGTCTAAAAGATGGCTGTGTCCCATTGCAACATTAAGATGGCAACCATCTTCACCTTTCACGTGTTAAAAGAAAATGTGTGTGATCTCTCTACCCAAATCATCTCTACACCCCTTTGGGGTCTGGGAATTGATGGCAGATAAAAGCTATGAATTCACTGCTTTCACGAAAGAAAATGCCTGAAATCAGCTTTTCAGAATTTGAGATACAATATTTGCCTCAAGAGATTTTTGTAAAAGGACATTAATAATAAATAATTTAAGATAATGCCTTTATATTCTGGCAGGGACCATGCAAAGCTAATGAATTTAAAATCAGCACTGTATCAAGAAAACCAAATAATTGCCTTTCATTGGTAAAAAGCAGAAATCCGCCTTTCAGTTCCTGTCCTCTGAGTAAATATTTTGGCAATACATCTTTCTTATGAACAGTGATTGGGCTTTTAAGAAAACACAACTCTCAAATGAAGTTTACTTACATGAAGAACTGGGAACCATTCGTATGTTTCCCTCTGTTTGCCATTGACAAAAGAAAGGCTCGGTCGTGTTTCAAAATAAAGTTTTCATCTGTTTCGAAAGAGGAGACAAAGCAGAGACAAATCAACCTCCTCTGGTATTTAGACCCTTTCCAAGTAACAATCATGAAGAATTATCCCATTTTTCAGTAAAAACTCAAAAACAATCTATGCCATTAGAAAGACGGTTTGCACGCAAGCAATCGTTGAGCAGCATTTAATTGAGAATATTCAGAAGTTTCGGTATTACCAGCCACTTTACCATTTTGTTCACCGCTTTTGTAGGATCTCTGGCTGTTCTTCAACATTGCAGAGATTTCTTCAGCCCTGCTGTTGAAATACATTTCCTCTGGTTGCAGAATGAGCAGATCACACATGCAGTTCCATGGAACTAATACATATTCCTTTGGCACAACCATCAACCAACCACAGTTAAGAGAGAACTTGCATTTCATGGAGACCCATGAAATCAGAGCACTAAGGAAGTTCAATTTTCTTTTGTGAAAAGACAGCAAACCTTGAGGTTGTTGTTATGTTTTGTTTTAAATATGTGTAGATGAGTGCTCCTCAATCCTGGCACTTTTTAAGATGTGTGGGCTTCAAATCCCAGAATTCCTCAGCCAGCCTTGGTGAATTTTGGCAGCTGAAGCCTGTACATCTTAGCTTTGCCAAAATTGAGAAACACCAGTGTAGATACTTCCTTAATGTTAATTGACTGGCAATAAGGTAAAAACAATTCCAAAGCATTTTCTCCAGAAATCCATAGGCTAAGAATCACCAGCATGCAAAAAAGTTGGGGTTGGATCAGAAAACACAGAATCCTCTACAACAAAAATTTGATCTTTATTTGATCTGGGCAGTGAAACCACTTCGACTCCTTCACAAAAGTAATTGAACTAATTACATGGCATCCTGGGGCTCTCTTGAGCTTGGTAGTTTTCTGGTAGATGTTTCATGACCCAACTCGGTAACATCATGAATGTTAGAAGCTAGAAGCCCTCTCCTTTCTAGCACTGATGATGTTATCTAGTTGGGTCACAAAATGTCTCAAGCTGAAAGAGCACAGGGACCCCACAGTTCAACCCTGAGCTACAAATGTTCTATCAGTAATTAAATTATGATTTGTTTCTTAAGCTAATTCTCAACTACAAACAACAGCCATCAACAAAATGAGAACGTCACGTAGATTTCTTTCAGTTTTACTGTGGAAAAATCTCATTTTACAACATGCTGTTTTGACTGATGATTACAGAATCTACTGGCAGCTTTAACTGAATTTTATTAAAAGCTGTAACTGTACAATACCAGGACAGTTGTACTTACCCAATTCAAAATCTTAGAAGAACCAAAAACCTTTACAATACAGATTGGCAGAAGAACAGAAGAATAATTGCTGTTGTATTCTATGATTAAGCACTTTTATTTAGAATGCTATTTTGTACAAAGCAACTCATTTAGAAAAGGTTATTCTCTTCTACCTAAGTATGTTCAGGATATATTTGGAACCAACCTAATAAGAAAAACTGTTTTGTGTCTGATTAAAACCCAACACTTTTAAAACATGCCCCAAATAATTGAGAAGACACATACAAACTTCGAAAAGGGCAGGGAAAGGGAAGGAGCACCTGAGTTGAAAAACAAGTAGGTGACATCCCATGGACGTCCTGTTCCAAACCCAAGGCCATCTTGGGCCTCTCAAATTTATTTTTGGGGTTCCTCTCCAAAGCTACATGGACCCAGCCACAAATTCATTAACAGCCGACCAGAGATTTATTAGGAAGGGTGCAGGGGAACAGTTTGAATTTGTGTTGAGCTTTTGTGTCTTACCTTTTCATTTTGCAAAAGATCACATTCTCTATAAACAAAAGAATATGTTGACAGTTTTAGGCAGGAAGACAGGAGTTGGCATGAATCAAGTTGGCTAGCCTCCATGCTGAAGTCAAGTTTTAACCACTACAATTGCCGCCATAAATGTTGACTGTTAACGCTAACATTTACAGTCTTAAGAATTTTAAAACTCTCATGCACACAGAGAATATCCATGCAATATTATACTTTCATGCAAGAGGAACTATATAAACCTGGTTATGAAAAGCTGAAATTGGAATTTGCAAAGCTGAAGCCACCGAGGTTTATAATAACTGCTTGGAGCTTACCTTTAAAGTATCCTCCATAAATAGATTCGCCCCCTTTTCCGTTACCTAGTGTTAAGAAGGTAGAATGTTAAATCCTGGAAAATGCAGCTAAATAATTTAATTAGTCACATAGTATGTTTACCAATTAAAAATCAGCAGTGGAGCCTGCAAGATTCCTGATTTTAAAATATAGGTAAGTTGCAATTTTAGGTACTCCTTGACTTTCGAACACAATTCAGTTCAAAGTTTCTATCACTAAACAAGACAGAAGTGAGTTTTGCCCCATTTTATAACCTTTCTCGCCATAGTTGTTAAGTTAGTCACTGCAGCTGATAAGTTGCCTTCAGGGTTGTTAAGTGAATCTGGCTTCTGCAGTGACTCTGCTTGTGAGAAGGTTGCAAAAGGGGATCACAGGACCCCAGGACACTGCAAACTTCATAAATAGGAGTCAGTTGCCAAGCATCCGAATTCTGATCATATGACCATGGGGATACTGCAACAGTCATGTGAAAAATGGTCATAAGTCATTTTTTTTTTCAGTGCTGTTGTAACTTTGAACCATCTCTAAACAAACTATCGTAAGCTGAGGACTACCTGTAGCACTAAATAATTTAACTAATCACATAGCATGTCTACCAGAGAGGAATTGACAGTAGGCTCAGTGAAATTCGTAAGTTTAAATTACAAGTAGTTCACAATTGAGTGCAGGTGGTAACAGGTACACTTTAGATATCAACAGCAGGTACAGGTAGTCCTCAACAAATGACCATAACAGAGCCTGTCCATTAGCAAAATGGGACAACTTGCCACAGCCAATTCACCAGTTAACTCACTATTTGGGGACAATTCTAATTAACTATTTAAAATAAATAAATAATTTAATTTTTGCTGTTCCCATTTCATTCTGTCCCTCCTTTTGTATCAATTCTTTAATTATTCGATTCCACCATTCCTTTGATATTAGAGTAATTCTTGTCCCATAGTGAGTTGTCCTCTGGTGAACTGCTCATGGTGAGTTGGCTGCAGCAAATGGTCATAGACACACCCATTAGAGTCTATTGTTTGTCGTAGTGGTTATAAGAGAGAATACTGTGGCCATTAAGTGAATGTGACAGTCATAAGCATGAACAATGGGCTGGCTGATAATTGAAAGCGCTGGTTATAAAATGCTGTGACTGTGGAATGCTGCCTTAAGAGAGGTGTTGTGATCATGTGATTGCTGGACAATTGGAACTTATATGGGCCTTAAGTCCCCTTTTTCAGGTAGGTTGTAACTGAATGCAATTTATAGGAACCCTGGTGGCACAATGGTTAGAATGCAGTATTGCAGCTTATTCACTGCTTGACTGCCAGGAGTTCAATCCTGACAGGTCTCAAGGTTGACTCAGCCTTCCATCAGTTTGAAGTTGGTAAAATGAGGACTCGGATTGTTGGGCGTAAAAGGCTGACCCTATAAACTTAGAGCAGTGGTCGTCAACTGGTGGGCTGGGGACCACCAGTGGTCCATGAGAAAATGTTGGTGGTCTGCAGAGAAACGTGCCCCCCCCCAAGCACTTCCCCCCAAGCAATTAATCCAGGCTGTGCGGGAACACAGAGTTGCAAACCCCCCCCATATGGCCTGCCCACCTGTTGGCCCCCACCCTTCAGCTGAGCGCAAATCTTACCTTGAGTAGAACCATGCAAGCTAGAACTGGAAGATAAGACCAATGGCGGGGGAAGAGAAATCCACCCCAGGGTGGGTTGCTGATGTTGGTGGGAAAGCTGGTCCCATATTCCAGAGCTACAGTAGTCACAAGACTGGCCCTTTGGTCACCAATATCACCAAGCTACCATCAGTCAAAATTCATATTTGTGGTCCATGGGATTTAAAATTATGTGTGTGGTAGTCCCTGAGATCCAAAAGGTTGGCGACCCTTGACTTAAAGTAAAGTGGTTTAAAGTACTGTAAAGAGCTGTGAAGTGGTACATAAGTCTAAGTGCTATTGCCAAATGGGATTTTGTTGTGATCATGTAATTGTGGGAAGGCTGACCGCTGGAACTTAGGATATGGGTCGTAAGTCTCCCTTTACGGTAGGTTGTAACTTTAAAAGTTTGCTAAGTGACCAGTGATAAGGCGAGGACTACATGTATATATTTTAAACTCTATTATTGTTCTGCACTATTTCATAAACAAACATATACATATTTATGCTTAAAATGCTCAATTGCCTATCTTCATCAAGATGGAATAATTACATATATTTTCCATAGAAATGTCACTTTGAACACAGGTAGTCCTCAACTTATGACCACGCTTGAGCCAAGCATTTGCTAAGCAAGACAGTTGTTAGGTTTTGCCCCTTTTTATGATCTTTGTTGCCACAGTTCTTAAGTGAATCGCTGCAGTTGTTAAGTTAGCAGTATAGTTGTTAAGTGAATCTGACTTCCCCATTGACTTTGCTTGTCAGGTCACAAAAGGGAATTACATCACACTGCAATCATCATAAATATGAGACAGCTGCCAAGTGTCGTAATTTTAGTCATGTAACCATGGGGATGCTACAAAGGTTGTGTGAAAAATGGTCATATCACTTTTTTCAGTGCCGTTGTAACTTCAAACAGCCACTAAATGAATGGTTTGAAATGTAATCCAAATAATGCAACCAATTTATGGGACTGATTAATTGCACTAATCAAGAGCCATCTGTTATTTATGAAAGGAATTTCCTCAAGTACATCTTGGCTGCTGTTTATTGAAATTGCACCATTTATTGTTAACTTTGAGATAAGTCTAATTGAATCCTCCCTAAAAACAACACTAACTTGGCACAAGTGCAAACAACCCATGGAAACTACATCTACTTCTCATTTTATCTTTAAGAGATTACACAAATAGAGAAACACAAAGCAGTGTCTGTGAAGATGCCAGATTTGGTCCCAACAGGAAAAAAATTAGCTGTGGTTTTTGGAACAGGCTGGGAAAGCAACATTTAAGTTTCTCTTCTCAAAATATTTTTTTCTCTCCTCTTTTTATGGCTGCTTCCTATGAGGATTTGATCTCACATTAACTTAGCATTAACTTAGCATTAGGGACATTCTCTTTACGTTTAAGTAAGACTTGCACAGGGTGTGTGTACATTTTGTAGCAATGATTAAATTAAGCATTCATGATTAATCATGCATGCCAGCTAACAATAGCAACAGCAATAGCACTTAGACTTATATACAGTGCTTTACAGCATTCTCTAAGCAGTTTACAGAGGCAGCATATTGCCCCCAACAATTTGGGCACTCATTTGGAAGGATGGAAAGCTGAGTCAACCTTGAATCTGGCTTCCACGTTGACTTTACCTGTCAGAAGGTCACAAAAGGGGATCACATGACCCTGGGGCATTGCAGCTGTCATAAATATGAGTCAGTTGGCAAGCGCCTGAATTTTGATCATGTAACCATTGGGATGCTTTAATGGTTGTCAGTGTGAAAAATGGACATAGATCATTTTTTTCAGGGCAGATTTAATTTTGAACCAGTCACGAAGCAAACTGTTGCAAGTGAAGGACTACCTGTACAGCTGGCCCTTGACTTACGTTTGATTGTCTGGTAACTGTTCAAAATACAGTGGACCTGCAAAAAAGCTACTACAATCCAGTCCTGAAGTTGTGGTTGCTGCAGAACTGTTCTAGTTCTTTACCTTACAACCAACTGCAGAGATGCTGCAGTGACACCCCCTTCCCCAAATTATCACTCCTCTACAAAATCCCCACAGGCCTTGGGGCTGCATCCTACACACTGTCCTCCTCACTTTCTTCCAACAATCACTGAAACTCGGATCAGGAAAGAAGGACAGACTGCTGTGTTGCTGGGATATGTGGTGTGATCTTGGAAGCAGACACCATTTTCAGGGAGACCACACTGAATTGTGGTCGTTCAGAAAATGGGAGTCATTTTCGGAATTGCACTACATGGCTCATAAACAGAGTGGCTTGCTTTGCCTCCCTAATCTAAGCTCTGGAGATCTTTGGGAGATAAGCGCATGATGGGAGATGCAGGGTAAGAGCATGGGGCTCATTTGGGTGGGAAGGGACCCCAAGGAGCAGAAAGCAGGGCATGGGGTGTCTCAGGGGCTGTGGGAGGTCAGGGCAGGGACTGCATCACATCCACATGTTTGTTTAATGACTGAATTGAGGAAAGCAAGGATGCGGCAGTCGCAAGCGAGGCGATCATGTGGGGTGCTCCACTTAATGGCCATCATGACCTGCAACTGTAAAAAGCAGGCTCCATTACATTAGGTCAATTAACTACTACCATGTTTCTCCAACAATATGGCCTCCAACAATAGGAAGGCCCAGCATGTTTTATCGGCATAAAATCAAATTAAGTCCCTCCCCCAAATTAAGGCCTATATTAAACATGCAAAATGGGGGGAATGGTGGGGGGGAGGTGCCATTAGAAAGTCCTTTTTTGCATACCCTGATATGTTGCTGCCTGCATTGACTTTGGCATTGGTGGGGCACTTCGTATCAGGAGACCTTCCTCTATCATTGCTTTCTCTTCTCCCTTGCTGCTGTGATGTTTAGAGGAATGCCGTGGCATTTGGCCCAGCCACGCACAGCCATCCAGGGCTCCTCCCTGCAACCGGAGCCCGGTGGAGACACTCAGCTTCAGGCGCTCCTGTTGCCGCCTTCCCTTTGCCTTCGAAGGTAAAGCCAATTATTTTAAAAATGACGCCCTGCTACAACAAAGCCTCCCTTGCCCGAGAGGGCAGCCCAACCCCACATGGGGAGGCGAATCTCCCAGGGCCACAGCGTAGGATCGCCCTCAGGGGAGAAGTGCCCAGCTGCCATCCCTGCCTGGCGCCGTGCAGGGCGTGAAGAGCTTCACCTGGGGCACCCAGCACAGCTGACAGGTGGGCCCTCCTGCCCAGCAGCAGAGCTCTCGCCAAGGCAGCGAGCACCTCCCCGCTGGACCCTCTGCTCATCCCGCCAGGGCTGCGCCAGAGCCGTGCGGGCTGGGCAGATCCAGGAAAGCAAGCCACAGGTACGCACCTGCCTGACAAGCAAAAGAGCCGGGCCAACCTGAGCTTGGCTTCCTTCTCAAGTCCCTCCAGCGTGAACCCAAAGGTTCTTCCCAAGTTCCTCCAGCGCGAACCCTCTCCCCACTGGGAGAGGCTGCCTGAGGCAGTGATAGCGCCCACCCATCCATGGACAGGGAGGCAAGGCGACTCGTTCTCATCCGAGCTGAGCCCCACTGAGTCAGTGCCTCTGCCTGATGCCCCTTCTGCTGCAGCATTTGAAGCTGCCGGTGCATTTGGAGATGCACAGGGACGGGCTGGGCGAGGGGTGGAAAGTACGGGTGGTTTGGGGCACCCTCCGCCAGCCAGGGGAGCAGCACCGCCATCACTTTGCCTCCCTGTCCATGGACGGGTGGGTGCTTATCACTGCCTCGGGCAGCCTCTCCCAGTGGGGAGAGGGTTCGCGCTGGAGGAACTTGGGAAGAACCTTCGAGTTCGCGCTGGAGGGGCTTGGGAAGGAAGCCAAGCTCAAGTCGGCCTGGCTCTTTTGCTTGGCAGGCAGGCGCGCACCTGCAGCTCGTTTTCCTGGCTCTGCCCAGCCCGTATGGCTCTGGCGCGACCCTGGCAGGATGAGCAGAGGGTCCAGCGGGGAGGTGCTCGCTGCCTTAGCGAGAGCTCCACCGCCAGGAAGGAGGGCTCACCTGTCAGCTGTGCTGGGCGCCCCAGGTGAAACTCTTCGAGCTCTGCCCAGCGCCAAGCAGGGATGGCAGCTGGGCACTTCTCCCAAGGGTGATCCTCCACTGTGGCCCCAGGAGATTCGCCTCCCTACCTGGGGTTGAGCTGCCCTCTCGGGCAGGGGAGGCTTTGTTGTAGTAGGGCGTCGTTTTTAAAATAATTGGCTTTACCTTCGAAGGAAAAGGGAACGCGACAACAGGAGCACCTGAAGCCGAGTGTCTCTGCCGGGCTCCGGTTGCAGGGAGGAGCCCTGGATGGCTGTGCGTGGCTGCACCAAACACCGTGGCGTTGCTCTAAACATCAGGCAGCAAGGGAGAAGGGAAAGCAATGGTGGCAGAAGGTCTCCAGATACGAAGTGCCCCACCAACGCTGAAGTCAACAACCAAGCCGTCGCCGCCCACCCACCTGAGGTTGCAAGGGGGGAGAATTAAGTAACCCCCAAAAAGACGGCCTAGCTGTTTTTTCAGGGGTCAAAAAAAAAAAAAAAAAAAGACCCGGCCTTATTATATGAGAAACATGGTACATATTATAACAACAACAATAATATTCAGGCTAAATTTTATAATCAGATGGGAATAGGATTTTACCTTATATAAAACTCTGATTAGAATTCCTTTTAAAAAACTAGTAGTTTAATTCCAGATATAATATAACCTGCCCAAAGTTACCATTCTTATAATGTAATATGAGAGCTAACAACATATCTAAACTATTTTTCCAGAAAAAGGATCATTTACTCTCGATATTGATTCAAACACCTCGTAATACTTTTTGCAGGTAACTGATAAATTTGGGCAACCTTTTAATTACAATGGAAACCTCTCCTCCAATTTGGGGTGATAGATTAAGATTAGGTCATTTCATTTACCTTCGCTAAAGTCTCCGCCTTGAATTATGAAGCTTTTAACCACGCGATGGAAAGTTGAACCTTTGTAGCAAAGCTTTTTTCCAGTTGTTTTCCCAATTCCCTTTTCACCTATAAGGAGAAAATATATGTTAGTTTTCAGCAGTCTTACAAGCCATGATGTCAAAAAGAAACAAACAAGTCAACAACCTGGTCTCATGTCACTTAAAGCCATAGGTGGTGATAATGTCACAAATGTGTCCAGTTGTATCTCCTGCACATAGCTGGATAAACATGATTTCTAAATAATCACCTTCATTTGGCAGAGTTTCTGTTCCAAATGGAAGACACTACTACAGTACCAAGAGCTAAATACAGAGGGAAGCCATTTTTGACTGCCAATTAAGACTTCATTAAAGTAGCAGGATAAAGGTCTGTGAAGATTTTCAGCCATCCGGGTCATCGTTGTCTCAAAGATGCTTTCTTCAAGAGGCAACTGGCCTTCCTTTGGTTTTTCTTTGACGATGTTTTGCTTCCCATCCAAGAAGCTTCTTCAATTTGACTGGATGGTGGGGAATGTAAGTTTTTATATTCCTTGTAGTCATCTGGTTGTTACAGAGTAATTGAGGCTACAGTCCTTTCAGCAGTTCCAAGAAGATTCTACACCCATTTGCACTATTCAGCTGAACCTGAGGGCAGAGTAATCTCCAAGTAGCCTCAACAGCTTTCTAACGACCAGATAGAATACAAAGAATACAATTCTTCCATTCCCCACCATTCAGTCAGAACTGAAGAAGCTTCTTGGATGAGAAGTGAAATATCTTCAAGAAAAAACAAAGTTTTTTGAAAAAACACCTTTGGGATAGCAGGATGAAGTATTGCCCAGAAATACAGATGACATGTTTCGCTGTTATCAAGTCATAGTTGGATGCTTTGGCAATGCTTTTTTTTTCTTGGCATGGGGATGTCACAATATAGAAACATTCCATCCAGAGAAATGTACTTGGGGTTGCCTTGAATGGTGAAATGGGCAGCAAATATACTGGATATCATCTGCATTGACAAAAATCACCATCGGTCAATTGCAAAAGCCAACTTTACTTGGAACAGCTGACATCCTGCAACAATACCTTTAACACCATCAAACATCCACATCTGCCTATGTCAGGTCCTTGGAAAGGACTCGATGGACAAAAAGCCCCAATCCAGCCTGAACATCTGGCTGACTGTGCGACGAACAACAACAAGCAAAAGGATAAAGGTATATCCTTAAAAAGGATATAGGTAGTCCTTGATTCATGACCACAATTTGGACTGGAATTTCTGTTGCTAAGCAAGACTCAGTGTTAAGTGAGCTGCACCCAATTTTTGCCAAAGTTGTTAAGCAAATCACTGCAGTTGTTACGTGAATCACACATCATTTACCAAACCTGGTTTCCCCATGGAGTTTGCTTGTCAAAAGCTGGCTAGCAAGGTTGCAAATGGCGATCATGATGTCAAGATGCTGCAACTGTTTATATTATATTATATTATATTATATTATATTATATTATATTATATT
>BLBF01000048.1:13347939-13360387 GCA_015471245.1 Laticauda colubrina | reverse complement strand
ATATTCTTGATAGCACAAGCGTATCTGTTATTTTTACTGTATGTTAATAAACATACAAGCTTAGCTCACTCATTTATCTGTGTGCCTATCTGACTAACCCTGCACATTCTGTTTAGCTTGTCTACCTAACCTGTTGTAACTATGTATCATTTATGTGTTTGCAACTGTGTATCAATGCAACTATGTATCATTCAGACATTGCAACATTGTATCATTCACGTGTAATCATTAAGCTTCTGTCTTCTCAGTGACCTTTTACAGGGCACGTACAGAGACAAGGAGTCAAACATTTGCAGAAATGGTTTATTCACTTGGGATTACATTGTCTGGCATGCAGCTTTGTGAAGAAGTAATATCCTGATCAAATATAAATCTTGCCATCCTGTCTGTCCTGGTATCTTGCTTTTGTTTGAGCCATTGTTAAATCTGTATATTCCGTCTGACCTAGGCTTAACCTAGATTCTGAATAAACAATCACCCCCTTTTGAATGAGCATAATAAAAGAGCGTGTACCCGGACATTCGGGGCGCACTCATCGCGAGGAACTTCGTCTCCTGTCGTTTCTCTCTCCTGCGCTCCCTATCATGAGACGCCCATCTAATGCGGGATAGCAGATACCGCACTAACCCTGGTTGGGGAACCCAGGCTTAACAGGAAATATAAAGAAAATGTATTGATGATTTAAGGTGTCTCCACTGTACCTGTATTTGGGTAGTGCACCCTCTTTGCAAAGTAGTAAATAAAGCCACAAAGAGACCTACAAATATGCCCTGGATAGTTGAAACTTGGAAAAAGAAAATGACAAACCTATCTATATTATTGCTGAAAAGACTTCAGAGATGAAATTATGTTTTTATGTAATTCAAACTTAGCTTCTTCATGAACTTTTCAATTGATATTATGGAAGTCATGTTCTCATGGTCTCAGGTGATGACTGCAATTGGGGCAAGAACAGACCTGCCAACCCCTGATAAAGGAAAATCTGGAGACCCATGAAAAAAAATCTGGAGATTCTATAAAAAATAGGGAGATTCTATTTTTTCCCCGATCAAGATTAAACAAACCCCTTTTCCATCGAGGAAAGTCATTAACAGTTTATTTAAATGTTTTATTTGTGTTCCCTGTTGTAAGAAGATGCAGCTTTCTTTGATGATTCTAATAGGTCATCACTAGGACGAAACTTATAGCAAGGTGTCATTTCTTCTGGATAAGCCAACTTCATGGCCAAAATGTTAGACAAGGTGCCATCAAGGTGCCATTCTTTTTCTTTTAACATCAGACATGGCTATATTTTAATGAATTTTACTGCGGAACTTTACTAAATGCAGAGAAACTGGACACAAAGTTGCATGTGACGATCGCAAACACTAAAGCGGTCACGTGAATAACTAACCGATCAGAGCATGTTATATCCGGTGGTAGAAAAAGCAAAATGGAGGCGCCCAGAGTGAAAAGAAATGTGTTGTATGTATATATGGCTGTTTGGTAATATCGATATTGCGTGATCTGAGAAGTGGCGTCATGTCATCATGTCGTTTGTGTGAGATCAGATTTATGCGCGTATAAGCCGACCCCCAAATTTGAAAAAAAAAAAAAAAAGCGTTTTAAATTCGGCATGAGATTGAGGAGCCTTGTCATGAGACCGTGAGAAATGACCAAAAATCGTGAGACTCATGGCAGAACCGTGAGAGTTGGCAGGGCTGCAAGAAGTAAGGCAAGTTGTTGAATGGCTTGCAACCAATTTTATGACTTTTTCGTCACAATTTTTGCTGCAATTGTTAAGTGAATCACACGATTGTTAAGCAAATCTAGCTTCTTCTTTCATTGCTGGACGGTGACTGCGAAGGTCAAAAATGGGATCATTGACCTCAGGACGCTGCAATTATCTTAAATACATATAAATTGCCAAGGGCCCAAATTTTGATCGTGTTGACCATAGGGTTGTAAATGTGAGGAACAGGTAACAGATAATCAGAGTTGAAAGGGACCTTGTAGGTCATCTAGTTCAACCCCCCGCCCAAGCGGGAGACCCAACATCATTTCTGACAGATGGCAGTCCAGTCTCTTCTTGAAAGTCTCAAGTGATGGCGCTCCCACAGCTTCCGACGGCAACTTCTGTTCATTGATTGATTGTTCTCACTGTCAGAAAGTTTCTCCTTATTTCCAGGTTAAATCTCTCATTCAGTTTCTATCCATTCCATTATTCGTAAGTCATTATTTTCACTGCTGTTATAACTTTGATTGGTTACTAAATGAATGGGTTGTAAGTTGATGATTGCCTATATTTCATATCAGGAGAGCCGTAAAGGCCAAACCGTAAAAGCTTCATATTCAGATCTCAATAGGTTAAGAAATTTATGTCAATGTCAAAACATAATATTTGTCTTTGGAATGGAATATTTAAGTATTTAAATCAGGTATCAAGAAATACTTGATGCTGTTGTTTAGGAGCTTAGCTGGAAACATATTTGGATTGGGAAATTTTGTATTATGACAGTGACAAACTTCAAGGAATCAGATAAGAACAAACCTCACCAGAAAGTGCTTGGAAACAAAAGAAAAGAAAAAAACAATTAGCTTTGCTTTTCATCCAGTGACTGTTTTGTATCTCAGAAAGACATGAGAAAAATAGGGACACAACTGAAGCTCACTCATGATCAAAGGTAATATTTGACTTAAAATAGTTCATTTAGTGACTGTTCAAAGTTAAAACAGCTATAAAAATAGTGATTTATGACAGACCCTCTCAGTTATGACTGTTGCAGCATCCCCATGGTTACATGCTTAACAATATAAATGCTTATCAACTGGCATGTATTTACAACAGTTGCAGCATCCTTGGGATCATGTGATTCCCATTTGTGATCTTCACAGGTACCTTCCAACAAGCAAAATCAATGGGAGAATCTGGATTCACTTAACAACCCTATGATTCACTTAATAACAGCAATGATTGGCTTAACGACTCTAGCAAAACAATAAAATTCTGGTCCACTTTTATAGTTTGTAAGTTGAGGATTATCTGTACAGGTAGTCCTCAATTTATAACCACAACTGAGCCGAAAATTTCTGTTGCTGGGCAAGATAGTTAAGTCAGTCTTGCCTCATTTTGTCACCTTCCTTGCCACCGTTGTTAATTGAATCACTGGCCATCATTATGTAAGTAACACAGTTGTAAAGTGAATCTGGCTTCCCCATTGACTTTGGTTGTCAGAAGGTCGCAAATGGGGATCACATGACTACAGAATACTGCAATTGTCATAAATATGAGTCAGTTGCCCAGTGTCTGAATTTTGATCATGTGACCATGGAGATGCTGCAACATAAGTAACTTTTTTCAGTGCCACTGTAACTTCAAATGGTCACTAAAAGAACTG
Organism: Laticauda colubrina; assembly: GCA_015471245.1. Lineage (NCBI taxonomy): Eukaryota > Metazoa > Chordata > Lepidosauria > Squamata > Elapidae > Laticauda > Laticauda colubrina. The sequence goes on along the minus strand of BLBF01000048.1, from coordinate 13,357,010 downwards.
TTGTAGGTTGAGGACTACCTGTATGGTGACTATATTTGGGGGGAGGGGAAATAAAGGGCAAAGCTGAAAAAGGATAACAAGGATAACAAGACATTCATTGTTTATGTTGATAACTTTGCTTGACAAAGGAAGATTCAAAATCAAATCCAAAACAATCAGTCCATGAATTGAAAGGTTCCCTTTCTAAAATAACAAATTGTCCTTTATAATAAAGGATGTATGATCACTGTATTTATGGTAGAGATTTACGTTGGCTGAAATCCAGTCATCATAATGCTTTCCCCTGCGGAGATATGTGCATACAGTTTTTTAAAATTCATTTTTAATGCATCAACAGAATAACAGAATAACAGAATTGGAAGGGACCTTGGAGGTCTTCTAGTCCAACTCCCTGCTCATACAGGAAACCCTATACCATTTCAAATGAGAAATACTATCCAGTGGATAAGAGATTATCCAGTATCTTCTTAAAAACCTCCAGTGTTTGAGCATTCACAACTTCTGGAGACTAGTCGTTCCACAGATTAATTGTTCTCACTGTCAGGAAATTTCTCCTCTCCTTGATTAATTTCCATCCATTGCTTTTTCTCCTGCCTTCAGGTGTTTTGGAGAATAGCTGGACTCCCTCTTCTTTGGGGCAGCCCCTCAAATACTGGAATACTGCTTTCATGTCACCCCTTAATCTTTCATGACATCTATGAAGCTGTCCACTTTTGTCCTGGAAGACATTAATTAGATGGATTTAACAAGGATTACAGTTGTACAACTATAGGTACTCCTCGACTTATAACTATTCATTAAGTGACTGTTCAAAGTTACGAAAGCACTGAAAAAGTGACTTGTGACCATTTTTTTAGACTTTTGGCCATTGCAACATCCCCATGGTCATTTTCAAATTTCAAATGCTTGATTAATATTTATGATGGTTGTAATGTCCCCAGGGTCTTGTGATCAGCTTTTGCGGCCTTCTGACAAGCAAAGTCAATGGGGAAAGCCAGATCCCCTTAACAACCATATGATGTACTTAAAAACAGGTAAAATGTCACTTAACAACTGTCTTGCTTAGGAAATTTAGGGCTCAATTGTGTAAGTCAAGAACTTCTGTATAGCCTAGTTAATGTTCCAACTGTGACCTTTTCTGAGCCAGTTACATTTAGCAATGTTTATTCTGCTTCTTATATTCAGAATAAATTGCACTGTCACTTGTACAGGTAGTCCTCAACAGAGTATCATTCTTTTCGTGACCGTTTGAACCCTATTTCCTTCTAACATTGATGTTCTCTAGTTGGCTCATGAAACTGCAAGAAAAGAGCCACACAGATAATAAGAGGAAAACGTGACTGAATACTGTATGCTTTTCTTATAGTTACTTTTTTCATTTTGACTGATTAGGATGAATTTTTATTCCAAGCAAAAGGTAATTTACAGTGTGCCCTAAACTGGGCATCCATTGAGTTGAATTCAAAGCAACTCCAATGCTACTACCGGTAGACCTCATGGCAAGGAAAACAAGATTGATGATGTTACCTAGCTGGATCATGAAATGTCTGCAAGAAACAACCAAGCTCAAGAGAGCACTGAGGACCCCACCGTTATTGTCCTTCCCACAAACTTCACTCTCTCTTAGCACTGATGATGTTCACTAGTTGGGTCATGAAAACCAGCAAGTTCAGAGCACCAAGCTCATAAAGTTGTTGTCCTCCTCCTCCTCTTCTACTCTGCAAAATCCACTCTCTTCTAGCACTGATGATATTGTCTAATTGGATCAAAGAAACGTCTGCAAGAAAACCACCCAGCTCAGAAAGCACCAAAGATTCCTCAATTATGTAAATGCTCATTATTTCTGCCTTGACTTCAGATAGAAGATTCCTGTCTTCTGAAGGTGGTCCTGGATAGCAGTCCAATTTATTTCCAATGAATGCTTTCATAGATGTTATTTAACTGCCCGGGACAAGAACTATCAAGAGTCATGAAAAACAGCACTGTTTGACAGAGATTAGAAATGCTAAGTTTCCATGGTATTACCAGGTCTGCTCTTCAAGTTTTTACTTGCCTAACCTGAAACAAAGGCTTCTTTTCAACAAGATCAAATGCCAATATTCTTAATCTGTTGTGCGGAATCTGCTCTAATACTTTCTAATATAAAGGCCACATTGTGAACAAAAGGAGAATACAAGTAGCCCCCAATTGAGCCCAAAATGTCTGTTGCTAAGTGAGGCAATTGTTCAGTGAATTTTGACCTATTGTAAAACCTTTTTTGCTAAAGTTATTGGAATCACTGCAGTTGCTATGCTAGTAACATGTTTGCTAGTGGAACTGGCTTCCCCATTGATGTTGCTTGTCAGAAGGTCACAAAACATGGCCCTGGGACACTGCAATGGTCATAAATGTGAGTCAGTTGCCGAGTGTCTGAATTGTATTTTGATCATCTGACCATGGGGACATTGCAATGGTTGTAAATGTGAAAAAAGGTCATAAATAATTTTTTGAGTGCTGTTATAAGTTGGAATGGTCACTAATGTTTCAAGAAAGGACATTCAGCTAATGTCACTAATGTACGAATTTCAAACTTATGATGATTTAGGAAAAATTGACCACTCAAGCCAAATCAGAAAATCAAATGAAGGATCGGATAATTCTGTTAAAACAGTAATCTGACATAAAATAGCTATAAAGCTGACTCTCCCAGTCCAATCCTCAATATACAGGAAAAATCTTTTTTAGCTCTTCAGTTTGTTTCTTCAGAGATTGAGAACTCTCAGTATCAACATGATTTCCACATATTATATTTAAGTAAAACCTAGATAGCCAAGAACTTTTGTGATTGGATGTAACTATTATTTTAAAGATTTAAAAGCATGAAATGTTTCCAAGATGTGTAATCTTAGACTTCTGAATGGTTTGGGGTTTAAAAGAAAAGAAGAAGCAAGGAAGGAAGCAGGGAGGGAGGGAGGAAAGAAAAAGAACAGAAACGAAGGAAAAGCATAAAATTAGAGAAAGGAGGAAAGGGAACAGGAGAGGAAGAAGAAAGGAGGGAGGGAGGAAAAGGAAAAGGAAGAAAGGAAAAACATAAAATTAGAGGAAGGAAGCAAGGAAGGAAGGAGAAAAAAAAGGGAGGAAGGAATGAAAAAGCGGAGGGAGGAAGGAAGGAAAGGGAAAAAGGAAAGGAATAGGGAGGAAGAAAGGAAAAAAATATGTAAGATTAGAGCAGGGTCCCCAAACTTGGCAACTTTAAAACTTGTGCACTTTTGGAGAATTTTGGGAATTGAAGGAATTCCCTTCCTTAGAGACCTAAATCACTACTTTCTAGTCTGATAACAAGCTAGGGAATTCTGGGAGTTGAAATCCACCCTTCTTGAAGCGGCCAAGGTTGAGAAACACTGATTTAAGTACATCCCGATAGGGGAAAGTGCCTGCAAGTTTTAGATTTCCTGGCGAAAAAAACATACCCCCCAATTTTAATCTCTCAAGTAGATACACCTAAATGAGGTATACACTTAAAATGAAGACGGATAGATTGAGAAACAGTTTCTTTTCCAAGGCAGTCATTGTCTTGAATCAAACAGTGCATTTGTGATTTTTATTTTTACTATTAATATTAATGTTATTAATATTATGTGATTGTGATGTGGTGTTTGGGGCACTGTGCTGGAGTAGCTTTCAAATTTCATTGTATTCGTGGAATGCACTGACAATAAAGGTATTCTCTATTCTATCTCTCAAGTGGATACACCTCCCAACCTTTGGCAGTTCTGCAAGGGTCGATGGTGGTCTCCCTTATCTCCTTGTCGGCGCCTCTCGATGGTATCCGAAGCCGCTCCGGCCGCCGCCACCTTCTCCGTGACCGGAAGTAGGCGGGGCGGAGGCGTTTGTTGTGAGGGCAGCCTCTTCCGACGCGGTGGAGCGGCCAGAAGCGAGAGAGGCGAGGTGGGAGCGGCGTCGTGGGAAGGGCTAAGGCCTCTCTCTCTTTTTTCTTCTTCTTCTACCGACTGGAGCGGGCAGTCTCGGCCCTTGGGGCACAAGCGGGTGGGGAGCCAAACTCGAAGGGGCTCGCAGAACGTCCGTGTTGCAGCCTTACCTCGCTCGGTTGTGGGGAGGGCGATTTGGGACCTCCATCCGTACCTGGCTGCAGCCTAGTGCGCATGCGCGGCTTAGCTTGGCCCCGAGTGCTGGTATGCTCCCAACATCAAAACTTTAGGAAGTGCGCGGCTTGGCTTGGCTTGTCCCTGGGTGCAAGGGAGAGCCCCCACCCAGTAGCATAGCTGGCAGAAAGTGCGCCATGCGCTGCTTGGCTTAGCCCTGGGTGCAAGGGAGAGCCCCCACCCAGGAGCAAAACTTTGCAGAAAGTGCCCCGCCCACTCCAGAAGGGCTGCTCTGCCAATCAGAAAAGGCCTCGAAGTGCGACCACAAAAGTTTGTTCCAAGATTGTTAATAAAACAATTAATGTTTTAATGGTATTCATAAAAAAACACTGAAACTGGGTTGTATTATTGCTTCCTGAGGGGTGCGGTCTTTTTTTCTTTTTTAAATAGGAGTTTATTATATGGTGGGGCTTTTAAAAATGTTCTCAAATGCTTCCCACCAGTCACCAAATAATTTATATATTTATTCCAACCCAAATTATTTCTTAAACAAATGATTTAAAAATAGTTCCTTGAGTGACTGTTCGAAGTTACAACCGCACTGAAAAAAAGATGACTTAATGACCGTTTTCTCCCACTTAACAACTGTCACCTGATCAAAATTCAGCACTTTTGGCAGTGGTTGCTCTCCAACCTCGTTTAAATGGTAAATTGACTGGTATTTATGATGGTCGCAGTGTCCCCAGGGTCACATGATCCCCTTTGGTGACCTGACCAGCAGTAGTGGTGTGACTAACTTAAACAAGAGCAGTGATTCACTTAAGATGAGAATGGCAGTATAATGGGGCAGATCACAACTTAACCACTGTCTTGTGTGGAAAAAGAAATTTCGGGCTCAATTTTTGATCATGTCGAGATATCTGGAAATCAGAAGTCTCCAAACTTGTCAACTTTAAAGCTTGTGGACTTCAACTCCCAGAATTCTCCAGCCAGCAAAGTTGAAGTCCACAAGTCTTAAAATTGACAAGTTTGGAGACCCCTGCTGTAAATAATAATAAGAAATAATTTTGTTTCAGAATCATAGGGCTTGATGCAACCGTCCGAATGGAGGTCATTGTAGGTCAGGGAGGAAAGCCAACATTTCAAATGATAGGGCGTATTCACGTGGCATATTCATTATTTTTTTTAACCTGTAAGATTAGATAAAAGGCATCTATTCTGCTTGATATGCTTTGTGTTTTGGAATCAAATTGGTATCTGTTTTTTTATGGGTCTTTCATTCCTTTAAAAAAAAAAAATTACAGCCACACTATAGTTACTTAACTGTATATGCTTATTCATTCATTTAATTAATTTACCGTCTTTATTATTTTTACAAACAATTCAAAGCAGCCAACATAACCAATATTACTCCCTCCTATTATTTCCACAGTAACAACCCTTTGAGGAGGGCTGGACTGAGAATGACCTGTTTAGCTTCCAAAATACAGATGGTCCTCTATTTACAATAGTTCATTTAATGACTACTCGAAGTTCCAATGGCACTGAAAAAAAGGAACCTATGACCATTTTTCACACTTACAGCCATGGGGAATCCAGATTCACTTAACAACAGTGTTAGTAACCTAATAACAGTGATTCGCTTAACAAGAATGGCACGAAAGGTCATAAAATGGGGCAAAGTTCACTTAACAAATTTCTCACTTAGCTAAATAAATTTTAGACTCAATTACGGTCATAAGCCGAGGACAACTTGCACACCCACAGTATGAGCTTCAATTTATCTATGGATAGGCTTATCTGCAGATATAAGGGTGGTCCTTGACTGGTCCATTTGTTTAGTGACCAAAGTTACAACAGCACTGAAAAAGGTGACTTATAATAATATTTTACACCTAATGACCATTGCTGCATCCCTGCAGTCACAGGATCAAGATGTGGTTGCTTGTCATCTGGCTAATATTTATGATGGTTGCAGTATCCCGGGGTCATGTGATCACATTCTGGTCCAATTGTGGGCATAAATCAAGGACTGTACTTTAGATTCCTACATTGGACAGAGTGCTAAACCTGGTCACTATATGACTTCCTTCTTCCACTGCAATTCAACAACTTCTGAGTTATGACTGTCTCCAGAGAGCCTGGCTTAGAGGAATGCATCATTTTAGCATCCAACAAATTTTTCCCCACTTCCTTATCTCCATTTTAAAGTTGTAGTGCTCCGTCTTAGTTTCATGCTGTCATTCTGCATTTATATTGGTGGCTTCTCTTTGTAAGTCTTTACAATACATAGTCCTTGACAGCTGAACTCAGTATTTCTGCTGCTAAGCAAGACAGTTGTTAAGCAAGCTTTCCTTCAATTTATGATTTATTTTTGCCACTGTTGTTAATTGAATCACTGCAGTTGTTAGGTTACCAACACGGTTGTTAAGTGAATCTAGCTTCCCCATTGGCTTTGTTTTGTCGGGGATAAACAAAGGGGGATTGACAAAGGGGGATTCCTATGACCACCTCCTCCCGAGGCACTATGACCGTTACAAGTCAGTTGCCAAGCCGCCTCCATAATTTAATCACGTAACCCCAAAGGTGCTGCCATGGTCTTAAGTGTGAAAACTGGTCATAAGCCCAATCCTCAGTGCTGTTGTAACTGTCCGAGCTCTGACAAATCTACCCCCATTCAAATCATACCGTATATACTTGCATATAAGCCAACTTTAAAACCAATTTTTTTTTTTTTTCAAATTTGGGGGTCAGCTTATACGCGCATAAATCTGATCTCACACAAACGACATGATATGACGCCACTTCTCAGATCACGCAATATAATCGATATTACCATTCAGTCATACATACCTACAGCACATTTTTTTTTACTCTGGGCGCCTCCATTTTGCTTTTTCTACCACCGGATCATAACACGCTCTGATTGGTTAGTCATTCACGTGAGTGCTTTTGTGTTTGCGATCGTCACATGCAACTTTGTGTCCAGTTTCTTTGCATTTGTACTGGTAAAATTCATTAAAATATACTCATGTCTGATGTTAAAAGATTTGGGGGTCGGCTTTTATGTGAGTTTTTGCAAAATTCCTCATTTTGGGGCAGTTTTTTAAGGGTCGGCTTATATATGAGATCGGCTTATATGCGAGTATATATGGTAAGTCTCTAGCCCTTTTCTCAGAGTAAGAAAAAAGATTTATTAGAAGTGACCATGTCGTTGTTAGCTGCATGCAGCCGACACTAAGATGCATCGTTCATTTCCCCCTTGACCCTGGTCTTTCCCCACCCCTGGATGTATATTCTCCAATGGGACACATCCATAGCCAAGAGTCATCAATCGTGCTCTCCAGTAATAATCTTGCGTGCCAACAGCTTTGGCTACCTAGCAATTATCTGAAGCATTTCAGGAATGCACTACTTCCCCCCACTCCCTTTCTGCTGGCAACTAAAAAGACTAAAGCAGTATTTTTTAAAGTAACTTCAGATAGTCCCACTGAATGAATCGTTGTAACCTGTATTTTAATCCGTATCAAACGGGCCGAAGAGCAGTGTGGACCTGGACTATCCCAAATTCCTTTTTTCCAGGATGTCCCCATGAGTTCTCCCACTGGAGCATGTCCGTGATCCTCTTTGCCTGCGTGGTGCGCATAAGGGACGGACTTCCTCTCTCAGCGTCCAGCGATTTCCACCTAGATCCCCAGTTTTTGGAATGCAGGAAGAGACTCAAGATCCTGTCCTCCATCCTGACCCAGTATCCAGAACGGGGCACGGCCAGAGAACGTGACCTCAGTATACAGTAAGTCATGCTCTGTCCTTGGACACCCCGAAACTGGCTAGCCATGTTTTCATTCATTTGTTCACTGTTTTTTTTTTTTAATTTTTTTTAAAAAACCCAACAAATAAAAATCATCTTTCAGTTATATAGTGTGTCATCTGTGTACATATATCTTGTGCACATATTACTATTTTTATACATTTCTCATTGAGTTTACATTCAGATTATATTCTAGTCAACATTATGTATCATATTACATCATTATTACATCGTCATTAGATTTTTTTAAATTTCAGTTTCAAATTATCCCATCTATTCTAGATTATATTCATATTGTAATTTATTCAAAAATAATCAGTTATAAAGTATCATTGTTATTACCATATCCTTTAATTTCTTACTTTACTTTCTAATCATCCATAGAATAAATCCCAAATCTTATAATACTCTTTTTCTTCTTGCTGTCTAATTGCTAATGTTAATCTACTCATTCCTGCACATTCCATTATTTTCTTAATCACCTCCTTCTCCATCGGAATTTTTTCAATTTTGTGCAAATACAATTCTAGTTGCTGTTAATACATTAATAATCAGATATGCTATTTCTTTATTCATTCATGGTTCTATGTGTGTGTGTGTGTGTGTGTGGGTGTATGTGTGTGACAGAGACTTCAGTCAGTCATCCTGACTGGCTTATGAAACTGGATAAATACAAGTAGTCCTCGACTTACGACCACAACGGGGTCCAAAAATTAATGTGGCTAAGTGAAACGTTGACTAAGTGAGCTTTGCCCCATTTTGCGACCTTTTTCTTGCCACAGTTGTGAAGCAAATCATTGCAGCTGTTAAATGAGTGGCATGTTTGCTTAAGCGAATCTGGCTTCCACTGTTGACTTTGTCTGTCAGGAGATTGCAAAACAGGGATCACGTGACCCTGGGACACTGCGACTGTCATAAATAGAAATCGGTTGCCAAGCGTCCAAATTTGGATCTCGTAACCCTGCAAATGCTGCATTGGTGTGAAAAACTTTTTTCAGTGCGGTTGTGACGTTGAATGGTTACTAAATAAACTGTTGCAAATCGAGGACTACCTATACAGATAGCAATAGCACTTAGACTTATATACCGCTTCAAAGTGCTTTTACAGCCCTCTCTAAGTGGTTTACAGAATCAGCCTCTTGCCCCCAACAATCTGGGTCCTCATTTTCCCCACCTCG